>JANAVB010007400.1:6267034-6364534 GCA_029216955.1 Iris pallida | reverse complement strand
CTGGCATTCAAAAAACTGCTCCATAAGTTGTTGCTTGTGCGGAGATTCTACCACAGTTTCATCAAGAATGCTTTAACAATGTGAGAGAGTTTGGTGAATCCCAAACCCCGCTCGCCTGTCGGGTGAGCCATAGAATCCAAGCTAGTCTAGTGATGCTTATCCTGGCCGTTGCTATGCCCCCAGAAGAAATTACAAAAGATCTGTTCGATCGAGGAAAGAACCTTAATGGGCGGCGAGCACGCCACTAGGGTGTGGATGGGGATGGAGGATAGTACATGATTGATGAGGATCATTTTGTCGCCTGGAGATAAGGTGGCATTGTGCCACCCTTCCAGTTTCTTCCTGATTCTGGTGATTAAGTCCTCGAAAATGCCAGTGTTGGATTTCTCGTACAATAAAGGGCATCCGAGATAGTTGAACGGGGGCTTAGAAACTAAGAAGGATATTAATTTAGAGAGGTTGTTGGCGTGGTCTCTATTGGTGTTGTGGTGGGCGTAGATAACGTTCTTGGAGTGGTTGATTTTCTGGTCGGAGCATCTAGAGTATTTCATCAGGGTATTGTGAACCACCGCCACTGCGCCTTCTTCTTCGGAAGAGAAGATGAGTAGATCATCTGCGAAAGCCAAATGGGTGATGATAGGGCAGCCACTGGATGTATGATAGTGTTGAAAGTTAGGAGTGTTGACCATATTATTAAGGTTTCCACTCAGTGCATCGACAGCTATGATGAAGACCGTGGAGGATAGTGGGTCGCCTTGTCTCACCCCGCGATGGGATTTAAAAAAGCCATCAGCGTGGCCATTGATGACCGTGGAGAACCACGAGTTGATAATGGATCTCCAAACTATATTGGTCCAAGTTTTCGAAAATTTGAAAGCTCTGAAAATCCAGATCATGAATTGCCAATCCAGTCTGTCATAAGCTTTCTCTATGTCGATTTTAACGACAATGTTGCCTCCTCTTGCCGAAAATTTCATACAGGTGATTAATTCTTGGGCCAACATAATATTGTCCTGGATGTTCCTCCCACGAACAAACCTGATTTGCTCCTCCAAAATGATCTTAGGAAGAATACCAGCCATTCTGGTCGCGATGACCTTGGATATGATATTGTTGGTGAAGTTGCAAAGACGGATAGGACGAAAGTCACGGAAGGACTCCGGGTTGTCTTTTTTCGGGATTAGGATCAGGTTGGCACTAGAAATGGCTTTAGGGTATATAGTGCCTTCGAAGAAAGCGATCGCCGCTTCGGTGATATCTTGCTTGATAATATCCCAGCATGTGAGGAAGAATACCCCTGAAAACTAGTCCGGACCAGGCACACTGTGCTCGTTCAGGGCCCACACGGCATCTTTAACCTCCTGAAGTGAGGGAAGACGGTTCAACTGGGCGTTATCGGTGTCGTTTATGAGAAGTGGGATTTGGTCAAGGAAAGATCTATCTTTATAAACCGTCTCTTTGGTGAAAAGTTTGGAGTAGAACTCTGTGGATGCCTCATAGATGCTCTTTTGGTCGGTAATGATGTTCCCATTGTCATCGGCTGTCCTGTGAATCGAGAGCTTTTGTCTGCGCCCGTTAACGCAGGCGTGAAAGTACTTCGAGTTTTTGTCCCCCTCGATGTCCCATTTCAACCTTGCTTTCTATTTCCAGAAATCGGTTTCCACTTTGATCCTGAATTTAAGCATAGCTTTAGTGAGGTTGAGGGCTCTTCTAGCCGCTACGGAACGATCCGAGACGATCAGGGCTTCGACGCGGGTGACGTCGTCCTCGGCGACGCAAACGGCTTGAAAGATATCTTCGTAGGCGTGCTTGCTCCAGGCAGACAAGGCTTTCCTGGTGGCTTTAAGCTTGTTGCTCACCCGCACAAGGGGGTTGGGGGAATCTTTGCGGTTCCAAGCTTCCGCAACGATGCCCATAAAATAGGGATGTCCGATCCAGAAGTCGAGGAATTGGAAGTTCTTTTTGGATGAGTTAGTCTTATTTTTTATCTCAACCAGCAGGGGAGTATGGTCTGATTCTGTGGAGTTGAGGTGGAAAAGATTGGTGGTGATCCCCATTCCGTGCCAGAAGGCGTTCGTGAGGCCTCTGTCAAGCCTAGAGTATTGACGACGGTCGCCATCCAGCATGTTGCACCAAGTGAATGCATTGCCAGTGAACTGGAGAGTGGTTAGGTGGGCATTGAAGATAAAGTTGTTGAAGTCAAGCATGGCCGTGGCGAGGGGGCGGCCTCCTGTTTTCTCCGCACTGCTGGTGATCGTATTGAAGTCCCCAATGCAAAGCCAAGGGGAGTTGGTGTAGAGGAGATGGATATCAAGGAGATCGTCCCAGAGTTGTTTCCTCTCCGTAATATCGCAGCTGCCATGGACCGCTGAAAGGATGGCACGGTTGGGAAGTCCTGGGTGATCGAACCAACAGGAGAGGGCCTGCCGGAAGTCCTGGATGACTCCTAATTTGACGTCCTGCGTGCAGAGGATCCAAATATCGTGTCTGTCAGTTATGGCCATAGGAAGGCCTAGTTGCAGTTGGATGGATTTTAATCTTTTGGGGAGGATTTTGGGTTCAAGGATAATGAGGATGTCTATCTTGTGGATTTTCGCAGATTGGTTATTCTCCTTAACGTCGGTTTGTTCGCCAGACCGCGGACATTCCAGGATAGGATGTTAAGCATGAAGGATGTTGTGGGGTTGTTGTTCCGCTTGGCGGTGGATCTGGTGGTTACAGCGGGTCCGAGGTTAGCATAGGCCTCGCTCGAGGTATGTGGTCCTTCCTCCGTTGAGGGTAGGGGATCGTTACGTGATTGCACCTGCAGGGTCTGTTGCTGAAGGACCGATTCTTCGGCAGAGTCCAGGATAGGATTCTCTGGTGGGATGATTATGGAGTCACTGGTGCTCTCTGTCAGAGGATTGGTTTGCTGAAGAGGGAATCCCGCGGCAAGGACCTGGAGCCCTCTCTCAACTAGGTCTGGCCCAAGAATAGCTAGGACCTCTACTACGGGGTCTTCGATGGTGAGCTATTGATTAGCTTCGGTGATGTCGGTGAGCTGTTCTACCCCTACTAGATTAGGGGGAATCTCGGTGAGCATGCGGTTAGCTGGGGGAGGGGCTGTCTTCTCGTAGTCTTCTACCTCCTCCGAATCAAGAGCATCGAATTGGTTGGATTGGGTGAGCGCTTGGGTGCTGTGGGGGATCAATACTTTGCTGGAAGATTCGCTCCTGTCCGACGGGGCATCGTCGGAGCCGAATCGAGTATACAAATTTGGGCGGGGTAGGAGAGGTGGCTTGGGTGTCCTATCCTCGGACGGCTCGCCATCTTTCCTGGATGGTTTCTTTTTTAGTTCTGGATGAAGTCGGTGGCATTGCTTCGGGAGATGACCACTTAAGTGGCAGTGGTTACAAAACATGATGTGGTTGTCGTAGAGGATTTGTTGGGTGTACGTTTGGTTACCCAGCTCGATATTGATAAAATTGGGTGGTTCGGTGGTGAGGTCGAGTTCCACGCAGATTTTGGCATAGTGGGCTTTGGTGAGGTTGCTGGTCTCAGGGGCTGAGGCCACATACGTGCCGAAAGAGTTGGCGATGCGTCTGAGAGCCGCTGGGACGAAGCAAATGAGGGGCAGGTTAGGCAGAGTGATCCAGGCGGCGACTGTCACTGAGTCTTCTTTAGTGCTAAAGCTAGCTGACCACTTGATGATTTTCATCTGATGGGAGTCAATCCTGCATGTGCCTTTGGACTAGTCTTGTGGTCTAAGTCGGATGAGAGGTGAAGAAGAACATGTTTGGGATCAAGGGGGCTACCAGATAATTCGTAGTGAGTCTCCAGCTGGCAATCGTCTCTTGCACCCTTGGGAGCTTGGGACATCCGGAAGAAAATTTGAGGATGAAAGTGTAAAGGAAAAATTCGATAGTGAGGACATCTCTGTGTCGGTGAATGGAATCGAGGGCACCAGTGACTCCTGAGAGTACTCAATGTCTGGAAGATTGATGTCTGGAATGAGAGGCACCTCAGAAGATGCCAGATCCGGGCGAAGTATGGATGCGAATATCGGCGGAGAGGGGACGGCCGAGGAAGGGATCAGGGAGGAGCTACCAGAAGGTAGGGGGACAACCGGGGGGACTTTTCGGGGTGCATGTTGATGTCTGAGGGGGCTACCAGGGTGATGCGCTCAGTAGGGGGACAGCCGGAGAAGGCCACCCGGGAGAAGGGCCCGCTCCGCCCTCAGAGGAAGGCACCGCCGGAGAACCAATGGCGATCGGAGAAGGGGGATCAGTAACCAACGGGGCAGAGCTGGGAATAATAGAAGGAACAGGGGGGCTGGAGGACTCTGAGGGGATAAGAGTAGGGGCCGAGGTGAGGCCGGGGGCCTCAGAGGGAATACCATGGTCTGGACGATTGGGGAGGATGAGGGCATGGGTGGGTTGAATGGGATAGTAGTCAGAAAAGGCGGAGAGCGCGCAGGGCGCGGAAGATGGGGCGAGAGGATCGGTGTAGGGGGGCGTAAAGCACAGAGGATTGGGCGGAAGGAAGATTGGCGAAGAAGTAGTACTGTACGTGGGGGTCGGGCAAGGGGAAGGGCCCACCTGGAGGGAAGTGGGTTAAAGAGTGGGAGTACGCGGAGGGGTACTCGGGCGCGCAGAGGCTGTAGGACGAGCCTAGCGCGTAAAAGGCTTGGTTAGGGAGGGTCCCACCTGCGTATGGGGCGTAGAAGCCCGGGATGGAGCCATGCGCGTAAAACTCAGAAGTAGGGAGGGCCCCACCCGAGAGAGAAGTAGGTGCGTAAAATTCTGAGATGGGGAGGGCCTGGGCCCCACCCGAAACCTGAGAGAAAGGGCCAGTAGCGTAAAATCCAAAAGGGGAGTGGGTCCCGCCCAAAAGCTGTGAAGAAGAGTCAGAAGCGTAAACTCCAAAAGGGGAGTGGGTCCTACCTTGGTAGACTGCGGACGTAGGAATATTACGTACAGCTAGCAATGAGTGAGGGTGGCCCTCCGCGTTGAGTAGGTACACAGACCCATTCACGTGGTGCCAGAGGGAGATACCCCCATGCCTGCACCGCAGGTGGACGGCTCTCACGAGGAGAGTGCTGCTCCGTTCGAAATTTGAACGACAGCAGGAAAAGACAAGTAGGCGGAGGGGAACTGGGGGGATGGGGGCTGCGGGCGTAGACCGGAGCTGGGAGTCCGGCCAAAGCAGACGCGGTAGCGGAGACTATGGACGCTGGAGAGGGGGCGGTGGGAACGCGAGATGGTGGAGGGCGTCATGTAGCGGACCTGGAGCCTGCGAGGGGGAGGAGCGGTGAGCTAGGGTGGGATGCCTGCAGGCCGGGCGCCAGAGAGGGGAAGGAATGAGGGCTGGAGGGGAGAGCAGAAGGGGAGTAGGGGAGAGCATGATGAGAGGGAGAACGGGGGGTATAGAGTTGCCTGAACAGCTCCACGCAGTCGACCGGCCAAGGCTGGGCCATCGGAGCCACCGGAGCCGGAGAAAGGAAGCCCTAGGGGCTTCCCGGGAGGGGAAGGGGGGGAGAGCTCAAGAAGAGGAAGAAGAGGAGCCATTATATATATATATATATATATATATATATATATATATATATATATATATATATATATATATATATATATATACATTAAATATATATATATTTAATGTATATATATTTTTTTTTTTTTAATGTATATATTTAATGTATATATTATATATATATATATATATATATATATATATATATATATGAGGAGGGATCCACATCCCCTTATTATTTGCATCCCCAAGCATCCCTATGTTAACAACCGTTGGATCTTGTTTAAGTTATCTAATGTTAATCGTTGAATTGAATGGTTCGATTTAACGGTTAAGATTAGATAACTTAAACAAGATCCAACGGTGGATAGCATGGGGATGTTTGGGAATGCAAAAAAGCGAGGATGTGGATCCCTCATATATATATATATATATATATATATATATATATAGATATATATATATATAGTATTATCTATCATAAATATAATCATACATATACAAAATTGTATTTAAACCTATTTAGCTGTACAAAATCCCAATAATAAATTCAAAATAATTCTACAAGGTCATGGCTACCTAACATGGCTCTACCAAGTGGGGTTGGCTAGGTTAGGGTCCAAATATATTTTTTTAGTCAAATCGAACCATAAAGGTCAACCAATGAGTCTTTTGTGTCATTCGCAAATAAATAGCACAAGGGACCCGATTGAGTGGCACATCCTTGGCATGTGCGTCGTAGGCTTAAAATGGGTCAAAATCATATATTGGATCAACTGGTTTTAATCGATGTCGAGTTCCGAACTCACGTTAGAAGTTAGGTCTAGAATTACGGTAAATAATCAAACGGCCTAAATTTGACCCAAAGTTGTGTGAAGTCAAAAGAATGCTAAGGACAAGCTTGGATGGGACGTAATATATTAAGTTAAAGGTGGACTTGTCTACTTCAAACTCGTGAAAGAAGTTTTGAAAGATTGGCGCTTCTTATGCTCCAAAAATCAAAGCTATGAAAAAATACATCAATAGTCACAATTAATATAAAATATAATCTAATAAAAAGAAATTATATAAAATAAGTAGAAATTTTTTCTAAAAATTAGGGTCCTCACATAGAATGTTCATCCTTCTTCCGGGAGGGAACCAAAAAGAATAAATATTGCACCGAGTCCAGTGATACTTCGTCTTAAAGAGGCTGGACTACTCCTAATGTAAGGGGTTCAAAGTTATCCAAAAGATCCTACTTTATTGATAATTACATCATTATTTACAATAGAGCTCTTGATCTTAGCCGACGACTTGCTAAGATTGATGACAAGAGGAGGAGAAGGAGAAGAAAAAGGCTTGTTACAATGAAGGTCAATAACAAGAGGCTCGGAAGAGGTGATCTCCATGTGCTCTATCTTTTCAGCAAGAGGATGCTTGACAGAAGAAGAGAGATGGATGGTCAGTGTCTGAGAAGATAAAGGACAAAAAGTTCGTCCTTTGACCAGAATCATAAAAACGTCATCTGGATTATCCTTCTGATCTTTCTCGGTGTCCATGGCTATTACGACTTTCATGAACTCCTCTCTGCACATCCTAGAGTCAGTAAAATATGCTTTGATGCCCTCTAAAGGATTAAGATCAGCCACTTCCTTTCGGACTTCTTAGCTGTCATCCACATATTTAAAATATTGGTGGAGAGTTGATGGCACGATGTTATGTTCATGCAACCACGGTCTTCCTAATAAGGCATTGTAGGAGCCATGATTGTTAATCACATAGAAAGTGACTTTCGTACGAAGATTATCGATTTGAACTTTCAGGCGAATCTTTTCCAGTGGTCCACTTCTTCCGAAATTAAATCCCAGAATAGTCGTAATTGTGGTAGAGAGATTATCGACAGGGATCTTCAGTGCATCCAGTAGAGTCTTCGACATAATACAGAATATCGATCCAGGGTCAATCAGGATGCGATCGACTTTTATTGTATCGACATACCCTGTAAAAATAGAGAGGTCGGTCATGTCGATTGTCCTCCAGAAGCATATCATCCTACGTGAAGGTGATATTGAGAATCATCTCCATCACACTATGATAGTGAAAACATGCCACAGGTTCTTCATCTATCTTCTTGAGGTGTGCCAGACAAGCATCGGCTTGCATTAATGCTTTACTTAGTATTTTTTGAGTTTTTTTCGAGAGATGCAGGAGCTCAAAGATTGATAATCTCGCTGGAGTATTGGCTAGCTGAGCCAATATATTGAAGTTATAAGGCTTCTCCAGTCCAAGAGGTGGAGTTTTCTTTAATATTTTATCAAAGCGAACTGACTATTTTCCTTTATTATCTGCTGTTGGTTTGGGAGGAGTCGGTTCTATTTGAGGCGATAAAGCCGATGGAACATTGACAGCAGGTGGAGAAGATGTTGAAGGAGCATCAAGGACTCAAGGTAGAATGACTGCATTCTCTTATCCCTTTGGATAGTCTCTAAGGTAGAGTCTTCCAGCTCTGGTACCGGTCATGGCTTCCTCTTCTGGAGCTGGTGCGAAGGAAACCATATTGCAATTCTTCATTAAAGTCTTGTATCTCGAAGACTTCTTCTGAAGCGACGAAGGATTTGTCTAAAATTTTAAGCCAACACGAGACTAGTTGTGCTGAAGATGTAGGAAAAGAGATATAGGAGATCCTTTTCCATGATTTAAGCCGCGAAGGAAACATATTGCAATTCTTCATTAAAGTCTTGTTTCTTAGCTCTAGCTTGATTGGCGCTGGCCATAAGGAGTGGGCAGGATGCCCTGTTGTTCTGCGTATACTACTCCAGCGCATTTGGCGTGATGCAGATAAGAAGTAGAAAGCAGACTTTGAGTAGAGTCTAATTTCTTAGCATTGATTTGATAATCTCTGCCAAGAGAAGTAGACTTTCTACTCGAAAGTGTTCACGCATTGACTGGCACATGGGTACAGTCAGATGCATTTTCCACCGAGTCCAGGACTTGGGAAGGATAAGGAGTGGCTATAGGGCGCTTTCCTTTATTCTGTGCAGGGGCATTGATATGTAATTTCTTCCCCAAGTTTAGAACTAGAAAGGAAGAGGGATTAGCCAAGTGGCATTTTTCCTTGTTCTAACCTAAGACAGTGGTTGGTACATTTTTTACCAATTTTAGAATTGATGATGCGGAAGAAGTGGTCATGTGATGTTGTCCCATAATTGGTGCCAGAACAGTGATTGGTGCGCCCTCTTCCAATTTTAGAATTGGTGAGGAAGAAGAAGTATCCATGTGGCACTGTCCCTTGGTTGGCGCCAGGGTAGTGGTTGGAGCACTCTCTACCAATTTTAGAATTGGTGAGGAAGAAGAAGTGGCTACAGAGCTTTTCTCCAAGCTTGGTGTAGGAGTCATGATTGGTGCACTGGAGGACTTCGGAGCCCAGTAGCGTGTGCCATGTTCTTGATAGCAATAGTGGTGGCACATTTGGCACCCCTTGCACCAATCGTAGCTTCGTAGGCAGTTTGGTCGACTTTCATGACCAAAGTCTTTTGCGTCGTGCCGACCGACGCAACATCGCATTGAGTTATCACTTTCTCATCGGAGGAAAAAGTCGTCTCCAGCAGTGTCACCATTTTGTTTGCAAAAATGAAAGCTTCTTTACAAACTAAAAAAAGTACAAGAGTACAATTGATTTTTGAGAAGTACAACTATAGGAATCAGAAGACGATCACTTTATCCCTTGGACGTTGTAAAGTCAAATAAGAAAGCCTTTGGAGACTGCTGCAGCAAGTGCTCAGGAGACTATGATCATTAGTGATTCTTTGAAAGTGATTTAAAACTCTATTTATATAGTTCTGAAATAACTACAACTAGTTATTCTGATTGGCGAAGACATCTATTGGCGCACCATCAACCTTTGTGCGAACGATTAACTTAAATACATATGATGCATGACATTCTGTGAAAGAGATGCACGTGGTCATGGACAGTATCGTGTACACGTTCTTCGAGATTAGTAGCATGCACGATATGTCATCTAACTACTTTGGATGATAATTTGATTGATTAGCGCCAACTGTTGAATGGTGTCAGGCGCCATCTGCTGTTTTAGTACAATTTGCTTAATTCATTGATTACCTCGCACCAACTGCGTATGGCGCAGGACAGCTGTCGTTATTATGACAAATCTGACACAATCTCCTCGAGCACCGTGCGTTCGAGATTCGAAACAAAATTTCCTCGGCTGACGTACTATCAGTCATGATGATTGTCGTTTGGCTTCTTCGAGAAGACTGCTACGTGTCAGCCAGCCCCATCTGATGCCTGGCGCCATTTATTGTCTAGCGCCATCTGATAACTTCAGTCTTGGCACCTTTTGTGAGTAGCGCATGATGATGATTATACTTTTTAGGCTTCTACACTCACAGTTGGACCATTTGATCTCATTTTGAGATATCTTATAACTCTTTTTATAACTTTTTGTGTTACACACATGGATTGCTTGTGAACCGAATCAGCATGTCCACAACGAAAGCAACTCATGTCTAGTGTAATACATTGCGTACATAAAACTACCAATAATATTTGAATAGTCTATCTACCTGACAATCTTCCTCGAGTTTGTCTTCATCTTATGATCACATTTATATGGAGTATCGATCCCTGAAAAAACTTAATATCCATCTTATTTGAGCATCTTTTCGATATAGTGAGCTTGTGATAAAGCAAGCATAGCTTTCGTACATATAATTTTTATCCTAAGGATAATGCCAACATCTCTCAAATCCTCAATATTAAACTTAGAGAAGAGCAACTTATTTGCCTTTATGATGCTATCTAGATACGTGTCATCCAAATATATGCATATTATTACCTCTTTGCCATTAGTGAACTTACTGTAGGCACACTTATCAGTCATGCTAACTTTGTAGTCCTTTAATTTTATGACTATCAAACTTTTTTATGCCACACCTTGGAAGCTTTTTTTAGACCATAAAGAAATTTTACAATTTGCACACCTTGTATTTAAATCCCTTGACAACAAAGCTTTCAGGTTGCTTCATGTAAATCATTTTAGTTAGATCTTCATTCATGAATGTTGTTTTCACATCCATTTGGTGAAACACCATTTTGTGAATTGCATCCACTGCAATTAGCATCCTGATAGTTGCCAATCGTGCAACTGGAGTATAAGTATCAAAGTAGTCGATCTCCTATTTATGAGAAAATCCTATTGTAAACACCCAAAATTTTCAAGAATTTTTTTCTTATTTTATAATTTCTTAAATAAATTATTTTGTTATTTATTTATAAATATAGTCTTAGTCATGCTTAAATTTTGTTGTGCATACTGACTAGACGATATTGTACGGCTAGTACAGTCAAGTGCCTTGACTAGCATGTTAGCTGTAGGTACCACTAGACTTATTTTATTTGAATATTTAGTTGTTTAAATTTATTAAATCGTATTATAGCTATATTTTTTCATTTCCAATTTATTTATTTACCATTTTTAGGATTTGAAAATTTATATTTGTTTGTAAAAATAATACTAGTAGTAATGTTACTCACCAAAGTTATTATACCCCTATTTATTATTATTATTATTATTATTATTATTATTATTATTATTATTATTATTATTATTATTATTATGGTTGTTATTGTTTATGTTTATTATTATTAATTATTATTGTAAATGATTTTTAAATTAAATATATTAGATAGAGGATATATATACTAAATAAATATAAACCTATTTTTGAAAAATAGGTTGTAAATATTTCTTGTTGTTATACTATCTTTTTCATGATTATTAGAATTATTACTTTTAATGTATGTGTTATATAGGGTTTATTTACATGATTTATATTGATGAAAACATATATTATATACATATTGATTTCTTTTGTAAATAAATTCTTGTTTTAATAATTGTGAGATATATTATTTTTATAATATATATATATATAATGATTTGGGAATTTAGATTGAATAAACCTATGTATAATCTATATATACAAATATAGGCATTGTATTACAATAGTCTACATATCATCTCACGAGAAATCAAATTCTCGTGAGATAAGGTAATAGGGTTCTCCCGATCACAGGGAAACTCCTCTGTGAGAAAAAAAATATTTTGTTCTATCGAATTCGAATCCACATCGTTTTTGAACCAAACACTTTCAAATCTTTGGCGATGTAATCCATATCTTATTCTCCTCTGTTTAGATCAAAGCCTCATCCAAATTGTATTCAACTTCGTGCACAAATCCAAGGGGAAGATATATATATATATATATATATATATATATATATATATATATATATATATATATATATACCGTTGGGAACGGCGAGGCACCAAAAAAAAAAAAAATATATATATATATATATATATATATATATATATATATATATATATATATATATATATATATATATATATACCGTTGGGAACGGCGAGGCACCCCCGCATGGAGGGTGCGGGTTCGAGCCTCCTTGGGAGCATGCTCCCAAGCTCCGTTAAGAAGTGGACACCCAAATATATATATATATATATATATATATATATATATATATATATATATATATATATATATATATATATATATATATATATAAATATATATATATATATATATCAAATATTTTCTCTGGATTCTTGGAAAAACACTAAGAGAATCCTTCGTGTTCAATTCCATCGACTTTGCGATGCTTCCCTGACCCACGTACGGCCTGGCATCGCCGGAGGAGCGGCGGCCGACCAACCCGCGACAGCATTGCCGGCATTAGGAAACAGAGCAGTCACAGTAGCAACCTAACAGGTAACCCCTGTTCCTCGTATCATTTCACCGCACTCGTTTAACGATTTTTCGAACCTATTAGCCCTTCGCGTAGACAACCCTAACCTCTTTAATACCCATTAACTAGTTTTGATTAATATGGGTTAAATCAGTTATAAAATTGAGCTAAAAATCATAAAAATATCTATTCGTAAAACAGGGTTATGACTGTCCAAATACCCTTATTGGAAAGTGAATTCCCGGTTGGATATCGAGCAATCTTGAAATCCAGTTGAACAATTCTGTAGGAAACCTATACAACATTAAAACCCTTCTCGTAGTGTTTGATTTCGTCTAAAGTATGCAAAGAAAACAGATTTTAAAAATTAGAAAAAATTAGTTTTTAAAATAGTATAATTCGATAAACTTTTATCGATACGACGTGCGTCCTGACAAACCGAACGACGTGATCGCAACACATGAGCATCGAAAGACGTATATGGATGTTTTTAACGTATGGGATTCAACATAACTTGATTTCGTTGTGCGTACGCGACGAAATCGAGGCGTATCGGTCGAGATACCTGTTTGCCATAAAAAAATCAAAGACAGGTATTACAGAACACTGAAATTGATTACAAACTCGCTTGTACAAAAAAAATCCTAGAAAGAAATCCTAGGAAACAATCTAAGTACTATTGTTTAGTTTTGATTCTGGGGGGGGTGACGGTGGAGGCTCGGGAAAGTGCTATCAATTCTGCCTTACTCCGTGGACTATCTGACGCAGTCTTTAGATCTTGAAGAAATTGCTTTCTTGAAGGTTGCCAGCCTTTTACAGGGGTGTAGCACCCTGCTATATATATTGGTATATGTGTTGAGCTTACTAGATGGCCTGTGGCCACGTGGCTAATTAGCACGTGAAGACCCGCTCTTTGGCCGCCATCTGTCAATTTGTTGGGATTTTGTTGCAGCAAATCTGGGCGGTTAGGACTTGGTCAGCCTGCCTCGTGTCCTGTCGCAAGGATTATTTTGAGCCGCATAGATCTCTCAGTTTTTGACCATATGGGACCACATGAGACTCATGCGGCTTAAGTTGACAACTTCCTTAGCCTAGACATAGCTTTAAGGCTTTAAGCCACATAGATTCTGTATTTTGGCCGCATAAAGCTCATGCGGCTTGGATCACAGTTACTCTTGGCCGCATGAAGTTTGAAGACTTTGGGGCTGCATATGTTTGAGCCGCATAAGGTTCATGCGGCTTAGGTGACACTCATTTTGGCCGCATAAAGGCGTACGAACCCTGCTTTTGGGCGATGTCTCACATCTTATCTTTTTGTCAAAGTGCCAGAACTGTCATTTTTATCAGTTTTGACAAAATTTGTTAGCTTTATCAGACAAACTGATTCTCTTAGCCGCATATCTTCCTTATGCAGCTGGTTGTCGACGGGCCGCATATGACATTGAATCTGTCATACGGCTTTTCCTGTATGCGGACCTGTTTGGTCCAAAGTATATATGCGACAAATTATGATCCGCATGAACCCCATATTTTCCATGCTTCTACAAGACCCCCTTCAAAGTTTTTAAATTACAAATTTGGAATACTTTGAATAAGAAGCATGGATATGTCAAACCGCAGGGAGTCTTCAAATTGCAGGGAATTTTTTGAGCTGCAGAGAGATCTTGAGCCGCAGGAAAATCCTGAGCCACAGGAAAACCTATCATCCTGCCAGCTGCCACTGCTGCATTTAGTTTCCTTGATTCGGTTGTTGATCTCTTTTTTCGAGATAAAGCCGACGGTTACTAGGAATAAAATCCCCAAATGTCATCATTATCTTTAATGATCTCGAGAACCGAAGCGGCACTCTTTTTAGAAACCCTATAAATAGGGGTTATTTTGAAGAGAAAACTTTCTTTTTTTACCTTCTTCTCTTTCATCTTCATCTTCATGTCTTCAATGGCTCAAAAAGCTTCCAAGTCGACTGCGGCCAAAGGGAAGGGACTTGCTTCTCCGTCGAGAGCGGCGGGCTCTCCTTCCATTCATTCTGACGTGCCCCCCATCAAAGGTAAGGACAGTGGAAAGACGATGGCCATGTCGTATGTTTTATGTGCGGGCCTGTGCTATATCGCTTTCTGTGAAATAAGCTTAGTCGATGCGTGTCCTATCTCAGTTGGACCACATGTGTTCTGTATGATAGGGTCGTATGAGCTGAGTCGCATAAGCGCTGCATATTCGAATCTGAATCACATAAATGACCCAGGACTGATCCGCATGAATACTGCATAGTTGTGCTGCATAAGTGTCTCCTGATTGAGCCGCATGGGTGTTTCATATCTTGAGCCGCAGGAGCACCAAGCCGCATAAGTGCCTCATTACTGAGCCGCATGAACACTTCGTGACTGAGCCGCATAAGTGCCTCATGGGAGCCTTATGACTGAGCCGTATGAGCACTTTTTTGACTGAGCGGCCTAAGTGTCCCCTGACTGTGCCGTATGAGCACTGTATGACCTAGCCGTATGTGTCTCATGTTCTTTAAGCTGTTATGCCGCATAGGTATTATTTTGGCTAGGTCGTATAGTTGAAGGGATGGACTTTTAACTTTTACTTATTCTCTGTCTTTTGCAGTAAAATTTTCCATTGCTCCATCGGGGGAACTCTTGATAGGATATGCTCAATCTGTGTGGGGAGTGAGATTTGACCAGATAGTTGAACATGTGTCGACTCAGATTACCCAAAATCAACCTGAAGACCGGCTGAAGGAGATCAGAAACCAGTCCTTCTTTTTCTTACTTAGAATGATGAACTCCGGGCAACTAAATGGCATTCATCTGAAGCCTATGTTTTTATTCGGGGATGGCCTGACTATTTCAGATCCGAGCATCATAAAGACTTTTGAGAGTTGGGACTTCTATTTTCAGGGAAAAGCAATTCACATACCCTTAATGGAGTGCCACTTTCCCTTATCAGGTTTCAATATGGTACCTTTTGAGGGGAAGATGTTGAGTTCTCTAACTCTGGATCAGCGGGGGATCTTTGTAGGCCATATCTGTTTTAACAACCCTACGAGGTCAGTGGTCACAGTAAAGGAATCATTGAGCTACTCCGTCGTTGGGCTGGCTCCTGGCAGTCTCATCAACGAACTGAAGTCCAATATGTTTTTCTCTGAGGCGGACACCTTTCTGAATTGGATTGCTCGCAAAGGGTCATACCCTGCAGGGAGATTATCGTTACTGAACTGGCATCATCGTTCCCCTCCCTAGGTTAACCTGACTTCTTGGATCCTGGCGGAGTATGAGGACATCCTAAGACGGATTGACCTTTATTACGCCATTAGGGGCTCCTGCTACGGCTTGTTCATGAACCCAAAATTGTTTATGGCATTGTTTGAGATGTACAACTGCCAGACGGGGACCATTTTTACTCCAGGTGGAGAGATGGGGCTTGCTCTCCACGAGATGTATGGTGTGTCCAAATTATCCTGGGGCGATGAAGCTTATGAGGAGTATACCCTGTCAAACAAAGAATTCGAGGAACAAGAGCGACGGTATCTCGGATTCCTAGTTGTATATCAGGAAGTGCTATGCCACCATAGCACCTATCAAAAAATATCTAAGAAAAAGGATGATAGTTCCGAAGGGAACCTTCCTCATACCAAGGCTTAGATTGGCTATCTTTTTAGCCTTAGCGCGTCCAGTCGAGTTGCTGTTAGGAGTCCCCAATCTCTGGAGCAGGTGGATGCTCAGGTGCAAAGTAGTAAGAGGGCCCGTGCTGCTGGTGACAGATTTGGGAGCCTGAGTGACACTTTTAGCTATTTTTATCATGATACTCAGCCTATGTCTGCTAAGGCCATTTTAGTCGGATACCTGATGATATGGTTGAGGGTTTGCGTCATTTCGGCGAGCTCTGTTGCGATTGAGAGGATTAGCCGCAACCTAATTCTTCCAGCGGTAAAGCTAGTTTTTGGGCAAGTTGGCTCTGGTCCCTGCTATGGTTTGCAACATCCATAGGGGTTTCGTTCCTTTACGTCGAAAGTCATCACTCGTGATCTTATGAAACCCTTCAACAGAATCGAACTACCGTATCATTATTTAATGGGGTGGTTGTTGATGCATTGTCCCTCTCTAATACGACCTGGTCTGGAAGGCAATGCGACAAGCGACAATGCCTTCATCTATCACTATCGCGACATGCTCTGGAATTGTACGAGCTTTCCTGATTGCCGAATCGCTCTCGTACGGGTGGATAGATACACTTTTTTGTGTCAGTTTTGTCTTTTACTGAGGAGGATATGGGACGCCTTCACCTTGATAGTGCTGTTGCGCCCCAGGCTTTGTCTGAAAAATTATTTTGCTGGTTACAGAGTATCCGTCCCTCCCATTTGGTGTACCGCAACCGCAATGTTGTGTACCTAGAACCATACCGACCTAGCCGGTATTCTCGGCAATTTGGGTATAGCCAATTATATTTGGATAGCCCTAACCCTTGCCTGGGTTTCGAGGGGAGCATCTTGGATGGTATGCGGGCTTGGAACTATTATTCGGCGATTCATACTCAGGCCAGCTTCGTCCTACCTGATGCCAAAACCTTAGGGCATATCGCATATATGGCGGCTCTTCGTTATATATCTGTGAATGCGCCTCCCAACAACTTTGATCCCCGTACCAGTTTTATTATTGGTACAAAATTAGAGGAGCGACTGAGGGACTCCCGAAAAAGGACGAGGAAGGGAAAGCAGAAAGCTTCTGATTCTGACTCTGACAACACGGAGGAGGAGAAATATGACTCTGAACATCTCCAGCCATCTGCAAGTCCTTTGGCTATGTGTGTGCCTACACCTGTGTCGAATCCTCTGTGCACATGAAGCAGGCCTAAGTCTGTTGTCGCGGATTGACCTCGTTCCCAGAAGCGAGTTGCGGCTAGGTTTCGTGGGCTTAGTGTCGAGGAAACGGGTAGTGGCACCGAAGTCAACATGGGGGTAAGCTCTTTCAAGACAAGCCCCAATATTGTCCTTGGGATGTTATCTGAAGACCCTTTTTTACAGGTATCGGAGGAGGCAAACCTTTTATCACCAGATGCCACCCATGCGGTTTTCTCTTTAGGTCCCGAACCTGAAGTTGCGGGGTCCTCACAGGTCATTACGTTTGTACCTGGAGCAACAGGGATGGAAAGGACAAGCCTTGATGGTTCGAATGTCGTCGCTGACCTCACTGGAGTTGTGGAAATGGTGGGAGGAGCTAAGATAACTCCGGCTGAGCCTCGACCTTTTTCCTTCTCCTCTGGTAAGCTATATCTCTTTCTTACCAATGAAGAGATTTTTTTGATTCAACTCCATCTTCTTCGTGTCAAGCTGATTGCTGGTTGTGCTGGACCTACAGGACCTGTCTCTCCGCTACCGGTGGTGGATGTGGCCGCGGAGGAGGAAATAGTAGAGGATCCAGGGGCTGACCTGGTACGAGCAAGGAACATTCCTTCTCCCCTACCGGCTCGAGTTGAGGAGCCTTCCACCATATTGATCACAGACGTCCCAGCTCCTTCAACCTCTTTGGGGAATACGGGATCGATTGGAACTGCCTCCTCTCCGGAAGTTGAACTTCCTGCTCTGTCCAGTCTTCTGCTCCTTCGGGCTGTAGAAGAGGAGATTGCTGCTGTACGGGAGTCTCGTTGCTCGAAGTTCATTTCCCTTCTAACATGATCATCAAGCTCGAGTGTGCCTCCTTCCTAGATGCCTTTCGCTTCCTTAGGTGTTATCCCTTCGACGCCGTCCTCTCTGGAGAATTTAGACGAGTCATCAAGGGACATAGTCGAGAGCTTTTATCGCCATTTAAAATAGGGGTCAAGGCTGCTTTGAGGAGGGGAACATCGTTTTTGGTAGCTCGCTATTGTGCCTGCGGTCAGATTGAACTGCTGAAGATGCTCCCGGGTGGAGAAGGGGCGTCCGTCCTCCTGGAGCACAAGCTGGTAGAGGCTAATCAATGCATGACCCAGTTGCAAAAACTACAGCAAGTTGACGTGTCTGCTGCGGTGGAGCAGGAGCGTGCTTTTCTTATAATAGCCGTGGGAAAGGTGAAGGTCGTGCAGGAAACAACTAAGCCCACCTTGGAGAAGGACCTCCATAAGCTGTCTCTTAGGTACGACAGACTGAGCCAAGAGGGTGAGATCTATTTGACTCATAAGGAAATCACCAGTCGTGCTATAGCTGAAACTAATGAGCAACTCCTCCAGCTCCAGGCCAAGCTGGCATCTCTAGGGACTGAGCTCCAAGCCACTCGTTAGGAGAGAGAGAAGATTCACAAGGAGAGTGCTGAAGTCGCACGAGCCTCTGCTGCTCTAGAGGGGGCACTGAAGAAATTAGAAGAAAATTGGCAGGCTCATGCACATTTTGAAGACGCCGAAAGGTTATCCTAGGAAGCTGAACGTCGAGTCAAACTGAGAATTGAGCACTCAACTGCGCAGCTGGAAGGCATTCTCATTAAGCTATGTGTTGCTGATGAGTAATGGATTTTCTTTCCCCCTTTCTTCTTCTTCTTTTTTTTGAATGTAAAGGATATCCCCTTGGGGAGACTTTTTTGTAAACCTATTGCCCCTTTGTGCATCTGAAAATACGAGCAAATAGATTTAAATGATATTTTGTGGACCTACTACTCTTTGGTGCACCGATGGTACGAGTAATAGATTAGGATAACTTTTATGGACTTATTACCCTTTTTGTGTACTGGCGATGCGAGTACTGATAATAAGTGGAGAGGAAACCAACATATTTACTCAGAGATAATGAGGACGTGGTAAATATGGGCCAAAATAAAGCCTTTCTACTCAGAGGTAATGAGAACATGGTAGGAGTAGGCATAATAGGGGTACACAGAACAATTCAGAGGTGCTATCAACGTGGAAGTTCTATGCATTAGGTGATTTGTTTGTGATGGATGGGAAAACAACTCAGAGGTAATATGGACGTAGTTGTTTTTCCGTTGGAGAATTTTGTGGACCTATTATCCTTTTTGCGTACGGACGGTACGGGTAATAGATTAGGATAAGTTTTATGGACCTATTACCCTTCTGCGCACTGATGGTGCGGGTAATAGATTTTGAAACAAAATTCAACAGAGGTAGTCGAAACATCAAAGAGAAAGTTCAGAGGTATCAATATACATGACTTGTCACTTATAGAGATGCAATACGAGTCCCCTCGGGGGAAGAACAGAGTGTAAGTTCAGAGGTACCTGATGTACATAACTCGACACTCTAGGTAGTATATATATATAAATATATATTTTTTGAAAGGTGGCCTCTTATTGATGAGATAGGGAACTCTGTCCACGGGGATTACAACATCAGGAGAGGGACTATCCGTCTGTGCCACCGAATATTTGGCGATTTCTACGTCCTCTTCGGCTACCCCCTGCGATCCCAAAGGTTGGGACATCGTCTTGGGCAACTTGACCACCAAGGGTTGGACTTGTGATATTAGCTTGCTTGAGTATGTCGGATCGGCACTTAGTCGCCGGTTTGTCTTGGAAAGACGGATGATAATTGGCTTGGCAAGGGACTTTGTGTCTTCCAATTGCCTTTGAATGGATTTTGTCAATCAGATCACCATCGGCCCTATGACGGGCTTTGGCTTTTGACTTTGGGAGTCGGATGACCATTGGTTCCGACTGTGCTGCCTAGACAAGAGAACCGGCCACTTCTTTATGTAAAGTTGCGACAAGGGGTGCAACTTTGCCTGGTTTACGTGTCTGGAGATGAAATATAAAGGGTTCCTCTGGCCCTACGATGGTCTCTAGTTTGTCAGTGATGTACTTCTTAGATTCTTCATATAGACAAGCCTCCGAGGAATAACAAGACTCAACCCCTTTGAAAGGATCGATGTCGGCGAATTCAGTCTTTACGAAGCCGTGCCTACTGATATACTTAAAGCACTGGTGGAGGGTGGACGGTACGATCATATAGTCTTGTATCCACAGACGCCCCAAGAGGATATTATAGGGCGTGTCTACCTCTATGACGTAGCAGGTAACTTCTGTCTTCAGGTCACCAATCTGGTACTTCAACCGGATCTTTCCTAGGGGATAGCTCCTTTCTGAGTTAAAACCGCTAATGGCAGTATTGGTCACTGCTAGCTGGTGCATAGGAATGCCAAGAAGTTGGAGCAAGCTTTTTGGGATAATGCTTATTGACGAGCCTGTTTGCCATTGATTGTAAAAGAACAGAACAATATCGGAGGACTGAACTTAGACTCACAATACAAACTCGCTCGTACAAAGAAAGCCTAGGGACGAAAACCTAGGTACAGCAATCTAAGTACAATTATTTATTTTAGATTCTGGGAGGTGAGGATAGAGGCTCGGAAAAGCGACGACAGCTCTGCCTTACTCCTTGGACGATCGGGTGCAGCCTTGGCTCTGGAGAAGAAGTACTTGGCGTTGATGAAGAAATGCTCTCTTTGTTCTCTCTGTATGCTCATGTGTCCTTTCGATCTCTGTATATTCTCTTTCTAATTCTCTCTGGATCCGAGCCGGGGGTCCTTCTTTGCCTTCTTTGCAAGGGAATGGCACCTTGCTATTTATAAGAGTGGGGGGCATCATTAGGGTTTTGCAATGATTGCCCATTCTCAAAAGTCAGCGACCTGAGAGTTAATTAATCTGGGCCGTCCATCTTACATATAATAGATTTAAGCAATTAATGTGATTGTATTAAATCTCTGTGGACAATAAATGTTGATTGCCATGAATATTCACGACTTATAATGGCCTGCCACGTGTCTAATTTGCTCGATTTGATTTGATCTGGGCACTTATTACAACAAATCTGATTAGGATTTGTTAACATCCATAATTCCAGGAAGATAAGACTGCCACGTGTCTCAATTATCTTAGCAGAGCCGCAGATGAGTGGGTCGCATGAGGCTAAATGGTCGCATAAAGATGGGCAGCCGCATGGGGATGAACAGTCGCATGAAGATAGGCAGCCGCATGGGAGTAGGCAGCCGCATGCTGATGGGCGGCCGTATAAGGGATGCAGCCGCATGCTGATAGGCGGCCGCATAAAGGATACAGCCGTATGAAGATGGGCGACCGCAGTCCCATGCCTCGGGATTAGATGAATTCTTCCAGCTACGAGAAGATTTTCTCCTCTTCCCTAGTGACGCGCCATTACGTCAGTCATTATTGTGCCTTTTTGTCAGAGCTGTCATTTGTCAGAGCTGTCAGCCGTCAGGGCATTAAATGCAGCAAAAGTCGAAGGGAAGAAGCTGTTGAAAGGCCACGTGGCTCCTCTCTGGGCTGCATAGAATTATTTGAGCCACATAGACTCTTGCGACGCATGGATCCCTGAGCCGCATGGGCTCTCTGAGCCGCATGAGGATCCTTGGCCGCATGAACCTTTCTTTATTCTTTTCCATGCTTCTACAAGTCCCCCTTCAAAGTTTTCAATTTGCAAAATTAAAATACTTTGAATAAGAAACATGGCTATGTGTAAACTCCTCTGGCCGCATGGGGTGTTCTGGCTGCATAGACGTCCCAGCCGCATGGCCTCCTCGGTCGCCTGTCCATCTGAACCACATCGACCAACTAGCCGCATGGACTGTCTGGCCGCATACGCTGTCCGGCCGCATGGGCTCCTTGCCACGTCATCCTGCCATGTGTGCAAATCTTTTGCATTGATTGCCTTTCATTTGCTGTCAGATTTAAGGCCGCTTTTTGGGGCAGGATTCCAAGAGTTTAGCCTTAAATAATCAGATCGCCTTGATAACCGAAGAGTCGGTTATGCTGCACATGGATCGATGCGTCGGTCTATGGGGTTCTGTCTATAAATAGCCGAGTGTTTGGAAAAAAAAGTTTCTTTACTTTGTGCTCTTGCCCTAGCTCTCTTGTCTTCGTCCTCCTTCTCTAATCATAGTAATGGCTCCCAAGAAGACTGTTGCGGCGAAGGGTAAGAAGGCAGCGTCTTTGTCGGCTGCGGCGACGAAAGGCAAGAAAGCTGCTTCTACTTCGACTGTGGCAGCTCCTCCGCCAGCCGACGTGCCCGCAGTTCACCCTGACGTCCACCCTCTATTGCTGGTAAGGACTCTATGTGAGCTTAAAACCCTAACTGCTGTGGCTATGTCGCATGCTTTATGCGCGATCCTTCATCTTCATGTGTGTCGTATGTATGTTTCATGTCCGAGCCGCATGAGCTCCCCTTTTGGACTGTGCTGCGTAAGGCTCTGACCATCTTTTGACTTTGTTTCTTTTTATCTTTGATTCTTACAGCAACCCTACCGAAGGCTAAGATCATTGTGAAGGAAGAGTTGTTGCCCCTTTCCAAACAAAAATCATCGCTTGTTAAGGAGGAGTTAACACCAGAAGCGGAGGAACAGAAAGGAGAGCTGGCGCCCATTGCTGTAAAGGAGGAGCCCCAGTCTGACGGCAGTAGTACTGGGAGTTCTGATCTTCCTATTTCGGACGAGGATCTTGCTCAAGTACATCCTTCATATATAAAATGGTTGAGGGATTGGTATGTGCGTCCCCGCAACTAGGATTCGTGGGCTCTCACAAATGTCTGTCTTTATTTTGATACTTCTATCTGTCTTTAGCTGCGGTTTATGTTTTGGACATCGATGTAATCTCTTCCCCTTTTGTCTTAATGAAATGATAAAGAACTTTTTTGGCTTGCTCATAATATGTAGTCATGTAAATGTAACTGATTTTGAACATAATACATTCGCTCTGTTCTTTGCTTGTAGTAGTTGTCCCAATGGGAGACTTTTTGTGGACCTATTATCCTTGGCGTACCCTGGTTCTGGATACGGATAATAAGTTGGAAGAGAAAACCAACATATTTACTCAGAAGTAATGAGGACATGGCAAATATGAGGGTTATTACCGCGGAGTCTTCCTACTCAGAGGTAATGAGGACATGGCAGGAATGGACTCAACGGAGGATATTTGTGGTCAACAGAGGACATTTATGGGCCTATTATCCTTGGCGTACCCTGGTTCAGGATACAGATAATAGGACGAGAGAAAACCAATATACTTACTCAGAGGTAATGAGGACATGGCAAGTATGGGGATTTTACCGTGGAGTTTTCCTACTCAGAGGTAATGAGGACATGGCAGGAGTGGACTCAATGGAGGATATTTGTGGTCAACAGAGGACATTTGTGGGCCTATTATCCTTGGCGTACCCTGGTTCAGGATACGGATAATAGGACGAGAGAAAACCAACATACTTACTCGGAGGTAATGAGGACATGGCAAGTATGAGGGTTTTACCGTGGAGTCTTCCTACTCAGAGGTAATGAGGACATGGCAGGAGTGGACTCTACGGAGGATATTTGTGGACCTATTATCCTTGGTGTACCCTGGGGTTTTTTTTTGGTACAGATAATAAGTTGAGGGAGGACCAGCATATTTACTCAGAGGTAATGAGGACATGGCAAATATGAGGGTTTTTTCGATGGAGCCTTCCCACTCAGAGGTAATGAGGACATGGCAGGAGTGGGCTCTATGAAGGGGAACATAGAACGACTCAGAGGTAATGAGGACATGGAAGTTCTATGTAGAGGGGTGATTTGTTTTTGGCGGAAGTGAAACGACTCAGAGGTAACATCGACGTGGTCGTTTTGGAAATTTTGTGGATCCATTAACCTTTTTGTGCACTGAGAGTGCGGGTAGTAGATCATGAGGGAGGAGCTCTTTCAGAGAAATAAGTTCAGAGGTATGATCATACATGACTTACTACCTAAAAGAGTGACCGGAATGTGAGTTCAGATGCACCTGCGGGTACATAACTCGATAATCTGGAAGAGCTGGAATGTGAGTTCAGCGGTACCGGCGGGTACATGACTCGATAATCTGGAATTTGGAAATGTGAGTTCAGCGGCACCAGCGGGTACATGACTCGATAGTCTGGAGTATTGTGGATGTGAGTTCAGCAGTACCAGCGGGTACATAACTCAATAATCTGGTATTTGGGAATGTGAGTTCAGCGGCACCAGAGGGTACATGACTCGATAGTCTGGAGTATTGTGGATGTGAGTTCAGCGGCACCAGCGAATACATAACTCAATAATCTGGGATTTTTGTGAATATGAGTTCAGCGGTACCAGCAGGTACATGACTCGGTAATCTGGAAAATGTCGTTTAGACATAATATTTCTTCAGGAACTTGCCGTTGACGGGCAGCATGAGCAAGTCTCCGTTTTGTTTTGTGAGGCGGTAAGGACCGTTGGAGAATACGGCCTCAATGATAAATAGACCTTCCTATTTTGTCTGGAATTTGTCGATGGTTTTGTGAGTCATGACCATCGGCCTTCGAACTGCCAGGACGAGATCGCCCACTTGGAATGATCTGATTTTAATCTTCTTGTTGAAGGCTCCGGAGATGTGTGCTTGGTACAGCTCTATTCGTTGCTGAGCCAAGAGGTGCTTTTCATCTAAGGCCTCCAACTCTTGTAGTCGGCGACGGTAGTTATCGTCCGTCGTTAATTGGTAAGTAAGGGCGACGCGGAGCGAAGGTATTTGAGTCTCAAATGGGAGAACTGCCTTACTCCCGTACACCAGAGAATGGTGTATTCCCTGTGGCTGTTCGGACTGTGGTACGGTACGCCCATAAGCATTCACCAAGCTTCCCATTCCAGTCGCGTTTGTTGAACGATACGAACTTCTTGAGAAGTTTGATAATTGTTTTGTTGAATGCTTCTGCCAACCCATTCGCTGCTAGGTTGTATGGCGTTGAAGCAATATTCTGGATGCGATGTTTATCGCAGAACCGATAGAAGGCATGGCTTACGAACTACGGACCATTATCGTAGATGATCCTTCGGGGCAGTCCAAAGCGATAGATGACGTGATGCTTGAGGAAGCTGATCAAGTTTGAAGTCTTTACTTCTACGAGCGGAACAGCTTCCGCCCCTTTGGAGAAGTAATCTGTGATGGCAAGTATGAAGCGATGTCCTCGGGAAAAAGGTGGAGCGATCGGGCCGATGATATCTATTCCTCATGCTTCGAATGGCTAAGACGCCACTGTCGGATGTAGAAATTCGGATGGTTGGTGGATGAAGTCCGCATGGACTTGGTAAGCTTTGTACTTTCTTGCATAGTCTATCGCATCTGCTACCATCGTGGGCCAGTAGTAGCCCATTCAGCGAAAACGATCTTGCAATTTTGGGCCAGGCTGATGGGCCCCGCAGACACCGTCATGAGCTTCGCGTACGGCTTCTTTAGCTTCTATGTTTGACAGACATCGAAGCAATAATCTATTGTAGGATCGACGATACAGCATTTTCGTCTCTGTATCGTAGAAGAATCTGAGAGAACGCCTTCTGATAGAGGTGGCTTCCTTTGGGTCCTCCGACAGAATATCGTAGACTACGAAGTCAATGAATGGTTGTCTCAAGTCTGGTACTTTGTCTATCGTCTGCGCAGAATAATTTGCCATGAATTGAACATTATTCTTGGGACAGACCAGTTTATGGCCTACCACATCCACCGATTGGCGAGCATAGTTCGGAACTACTATGGAAGCGGCAAGGCCAGCTAGGGCATCGGCTTCGATATTTTGGAGTCTAGGAACGTGTTCGATGAAGAACCCCTCGAATGACGAGATGATGTTGATCGCTATTTGGTGATAGGGGATCATGTCTTCATGACGAACCTCGTATGAACCTCGGATCTGATTGACGATTAATTGTGAATCGCCGTATGCTTCAAGATATTCTACCCCCAGCACCCTTGCAAGTTGGAGGCCAATGACTAAAGCGTTGTACTCGACCACATTGTTAGATCAGGGTTATGTGAGGGAGTAAGCGTGATTGATCACCAGTCCGGAAGGAGAAACCAGCACTACCCCGACTCCGACGACGATGTTGCCCTTGGGTCCGGTCCTTGAAGCGCCGTCGAAGAACATTCGCCATATATCATCGTGAGAGGCCGTATGCGAGTCGGCGATCTCGTCTGGGATTTTTTCATATATTTTGGCCGACTCCGAGCATGGGTGGGCTGCTAAAAAGTCTGCCAGAGCATGACCTTTAACAGTCTTTTGCGGGACGAAGACCATATGATAGGGGGACAGTAATATTGTCCATGTAGCGAGGCGAGAGCTGAGTGCCCCTAGTTTCATCATGAGGATCCTGAGGGGGTTGACTCGTGATATCACATGTATGGTTTGTCCTGTGACATAGTGCCACGTCTTTTGAATGGCGAATACCAGGGCGAGGCACTCCTTCTCCACGGCGGTATATCGGTGCTCTAGCCCAATCATCATTCGACTGAGGTAATATATAGCTTGTTCATGGCCTGCATTGTTGTTTTGTGCTAGCAGAGCGCCGAGGGAATGCTCCATTGCTCGTACATAGAGCAGGAATGGTTTTCCAGCAATCGGGGCCACCAGAACCGGAGGGTTTGACAAATATTCCTTGATGCTGTCGAAGGCACGCTGACATTCTTCGTCCCATACGAATGAAACGCCCTTCTTCATGAGATGGGTGAATGGCTGACAATGCCCGGAGAGGTTTGAAATGAACCTCCTAATGTAAGCTAACCTCCCTTGGAGGCCTCGAAGTTCTCGAAGATTTCTCGGGGGACCCATCTCCATGACTGCCTTCGTCTTCTCAGGGTCTACGTGGATACCCTGGGAGGTGATGATGAAACCCAAGAACTTTTCGTTGGATACGCCCAAGAAGGATTTTGTGGGATTCATCTTAAGGTTTAGGGGTGAGCATTCGGTTTATTCGGTTTAAAACGAACCGAATAACCCAAAACCGAATTGGACTGAAACCGAATAAGCAAAACCGAAACCGAACCGAATTGGCCCAAAACCGAATCAAACCGAACCGAATTAAATCGGTTCGGTTTTTGGTTTATTCGGTTTATTCATATTTTTTTAATTTTTTTGAGCTTTTTTTTGTTAATATATATAGTAACTAAATATACATAGACATATTTAGTATATACCTATATATATTTAGTATGTACCTATATATATTAATACTTATATATAGTACACACACACACACACACACACACATATATATATATATATATATATATAAATTAATTAATTAAATTTTCTTATTCGGTTTTCTGTTTTGGACCGAAACCGAAACCCAAAACCGAGACCGAAACCGAATAAAAAAATTTAGTATTTTCAAAACCGAAACCGAACCGAATTTTTTTAAAACCGAACCGAACCTCTTATTCGGTTCGGTTCGGTTCGATTTTCAGTCCAAAACCGAATAATGCTCACCCCTATTAAGGTTGTGTGCTCGCATCAGGTCGAATACCGTCCTCAGATCCTGGAGATGGTCTCCCTTACAGCGACTCTTGACGGCGATGCCATCAACATAGCACTCCACGGTCTTGCGCAAGTAATCCCTGAAGATGATCTCATAGCTCTTTGATATGTGGCACCAGCATTCTTTAAACCGAAAGGCATGACTGTGTAGCAGTATATGCCAATCGGTGTTCAAAATGATGTATACTTTTCATCGTCAGGGGACATCTTGATTTGGTTGTACCCCGAGAAACCATCCATGAATGACATGCGTTTGAAGCCGCATGTGTTGTCGATCATGATGTCCGTAATAGGGAGGGGGAATTCATCTTTGGGACATGCCTCGTTCAGATTGTGGAAGTCGATGCAGATTCGAATCTTCCCATTCTTCTTGAGGACCGGAACTATGTTGGCGACCCAGTCTGGATGTTGTTCCTCACGAATGAAGCCGCTGGCTATCAGTTTGTTGACTTCGGCTTCGATCGTATCCATGATAACTGGGTGGAAGCGTCGTTGTTGTTGTTTGACTGGTCTTTGCATCAGGCCGAATGTTGAGTTTGTGAAGAGCAATCTCGGGGTTTAGTCCTGGCATGTTTTCATAGCTCCAGGCGAACACATCAATGTATTCTTTGACGAGTTCCAGTAGCGATACTCGCTCTTCGTCTGTCAGGCTTTTACTGACGAAGATTGGTTTTGGAGAAGATTCGTTGCCGAGGTCGACCTGTATAACCTCATCTTCAGTAGGAGGTTCTCTCTGTTCGAACCGCTTTTCCCATTGTGCATCCAGCTGTTGGGCCCATGGCTCTAATTCGAGGATTTCAGGAATGTCTTCATCTTCTTCGTAAGCGTCGGCGAATGTCATGTTGACTGACAGGACTTGTATGAATACGTCTCCGATGCTGGTATCCGAATCAAAAGTTGGGGACCCGGTTGAATGTGAATGCCAGTCGTATTCCTCATCTGAACTTTTAGGGGTCGTTGCGGGCGTAACATACCCTAATCCATATCGGGTCTTGCTGTAGTAGTCTCGTGGTTTGCCAGCCGGGACTGGTGGCTTTAAAGGTAATCGTCGCCCAGTACCGTAGTTCAAGCCTGACGTAGTCTCCAGATCATACCCCTATTTTTGCATGAGGTATTTGGATTGGGGGCTATAAAGATACAGAGGCAGTCTCCCGACATCTGATTCAAGATCGACCTTCTCTATGGTGAAGGGATGTGGATCATCCTTTCGACCGAAGATGATTGGATGGTCTCCTCCCTCGATTATGCGGTAAGCATCTTCCTCTGGAGTAAGCTGGTTTGCGGTGTAAATATTCGTCACCTGTGTGTATAGGTGAGTGCCTATACCGTGTTCCATAGCATACATTGTACAAAGCTTATTAAGCTCGAGGTAGTTCAAAGATAGCCCTTTATTGATGAAGTAAGGTATCTTTTCTAGCGGGATTACATCATCTACGGAGGGAACATCAGTGTGGGCAGCCACATACTTGGCTAGCCCCGGTTCTTCTTCGGCCACCCCCTGTATAAATCAAGACTGAGAGGATGACCTGGGCAGCTTGATCGTCAGAGGTTCTGCCGGTGGAGCAGAATATGGAGTCGTTGGCAAACTAGCGACCCCCAGTTTGGTACTCGATGTTGGGCGGAGAGTTGTTGGCTCGCTAGAAGCCCCAGACCTTGCATCGGGGTGACGATTCTTCTTGGGAAGGCGTATCGTCATTGGCTTGTCGGAGGGGTTGAGCTTCTCCATTTGTGGTTGGCCGACTCTAGGCAACCTGATTGTCAGTGGCTCCGTTGTGGGTCTGGGCGCTTGGCCGGACCTTGGCAGCTGGATTATCATTTGCTCTTTTTGTGTCGAGAGGCTGATTGCGTCCTTACGCAGAGTGGCTGTAAGGGGTGCGGACTTGCCAGGTTTGCGAGCTTGGAGGTGGATCGTCAGAGGTTCTTCTGATCCTGTGGTTGTCTCGGTACGAGCTTGCACATCTCCTTCACCGAGGTGCCTCTTCGACTTTCGTATAGACAGAAGTCTGAGTAGTAGGATTCGATCCCTTTGAAGGGATCGATGTCGGCAAATTCTGTCCTCACGAAGCCGTGTTTGTCGACATACTTGAAGCATTGGTACAGCGTGGAAGGCACGATCATGTAATCATGTATCCAAGGGTGCCCCAAGAGGATGTTGTAGGAAGTGTCCGCATCTATGACATAACAGGTTACTTCTGACTGGAGATCGCCAATTTGGCACTTCAAGCAAATCTTTCCAATCGGGTAGCTCCTGCCCGAATTGAAACTGCTGATGGCGGTGCTTGTTGGCGTCAGGCGATGCATAGGAATGCGGAGATGATGTAACAGACCCTTCGGGATGATGCTTATGGAGGAACCAGGATCAATGTGCATCCGGTCCACCTTTACGTCACCGATGTATCCAGTGTAATATAACGGCGATCGTGCAGGTTGGTTTTGATGAGCATATCCTGCGGAGTGAAGACAATGTTGAGCATCGCTCCTGTGCAAGTGTTGTCTTGGAGATCTGCAGGCGGGCTCTCTTCCGTGAGGTTGACCTGAGCTAGATATGCGTTAGCATTCTGGAGTGCATCGTTCAAAGCCGTACGAACATCCTTGGAGAGTCTCAGGAGCTCATATAATGACAATTTGGCCGGTGTGTTGGCCAATTGCGCCAAGATGTCAAAGTTGTAGGGCCTTTCCAGCCCCTGAGGTACCTCTTTCCAGAGGAATTTGTCAAAGCGAGTCTCCTTCGACCTAGGCTTGTCGGTCGTTGGAGGTTAGAAAGGTCCCGAAGTGTCAGCAGTGGCTGGCTGATGCTCTTCAGCCGAGTTATCTGGCGTAGGTTGGAATTGAGCACCAGACCGAGTGACGACAGCTGTGGCTTCTTCAATATCTACCGAGATTGTGCGGCAGGATCTGACCTTTCCATCCTTCTTCCTGCCAATGGGGAGTGGTACGGACTGAGTTACTTCTGGTACCAAATCTGGATGGACCCACATGACCTCCCCTCGTGACGTGGTGAGGGGTACCAGACCAGTAGCTTGATCTCGAGGTGGCGGAAGATTAGCAATCTCCATTGTCGCCCGAGGGATGGATACTACGCCGTCTTGAGTTTCTGTTGGAGGGAAGCTACCAAACTGTACAGACACCATGTTGGCTGCCACGGTTACCTCCTCGAAGTCGATGGCCAGAGCGTTCGAATCGATGAGATATTGGATGTACCGTTTTAGTTGGTAGCAGTCGTGTGTAGCATGGTGGACGTAGCGGTGGTAATGGCAGTGCTTTGGGCTCTCCATTTCTGCCGGTCGAGGTTTCCGTCTTGGTGGAGGGAGCAGAATTCTGTCTCCTTGTATGAGCATGTCCAAGATGGGCTTGACGTGACCGTCTTCGAAGGAGTAGGTCATTTGTGGCCATTGTTTGTCTGCCGGTTTTGACTCAGGTTTCTGTGCTGTGTCGGCCACCATAGCCTGCTTGCCCTTGTTGTCCTGATTGTTGGAGGAACTACCCCCATTGTTATTGTTGGCATTAGGACGCCTGTCCTTGTCCTCTCCCTCTGAGATATGCAATCCCAGTTGGCGAGCCTTCTTCAATTGTTCTTCGGCGCTAGTGACACTGACGATAAACGTCTTCCAGTCCTTGAATTGACTTTCACCCATCCAGAGACTGATTGTTGGAAGCAGTCTTTTTTGGCAAATTTCAATTAAGGAGGAGTTCGGATTATCGGACGACAATTTTATGGCGGTTTGGCGGAACCGCTCAATATAGTTCCTTGTCAGCTCTTTCTCCCCTTGAACGACGTCCATGAGGGTGGACATTGTGACGTCCTGTCCTACTTCATAGAATCTCTCCAAGAATATGTGCTTGAAGCTGGCGAAGGAGTGGATGCAGTTGTCTGGCAGGTTGTGATACCAGTCGAAGACGACCCCTTCCAATGCCCCAATGAATAATCGTGTAAAGATGGCATCGTCGTAGGGTAGATGGTCAGTGGTGACCTCGAAGTAAGTGATGTACCGACTTGCGAAGGTCTTTCGATCATATGGATTGATGTGGAATGGTTTATACTTTGGTGGGAAGCGAACATCTCTCCACGTAGCGGGATACGGTTGTCATATCCTGAGGTCTTGGCAGTTTTCTCGAGTGTGGAACATGGCCCGGAGCTCCTGGACCTCTCTTTTTGCCTCCCTGGCTTTGTCTGCAGCGGTAGGAGTCGACATCTCATGAGGAATATTGCCCGGGTTTGGTGCCGCTGAGTCTGAGTCTGCATTGACCGCGGGGTCCAAGTTTGTTTGGCCAGGCGTCCCCCCTTGCAGAGTAGGGAGGCCTGCTTTGATCTTGTCCACGGATTTGACCACAGTGCACAGTATGGCCTCCAGAGTGTCGATATGTTGGCGATCACTGGGACCGTCCTGTTCGTCGTTTGTCATGAATGCCATCCTGATATGAGTAGAAGTGGAAGGGACGGTGGATGACGTACACTCCGAATCAAACCCCTGTAATGAGAAGTCATCGGGGTATGTGGGAATGTCTTCATCTGGTTCGGACTCAGAAGGAACAGTACCCCCAGCTTCCAAGTTCGTCTCGTCTTAGGAATTGTGGACGCCTTCGGGGACGTCGGGATTTGCTGCATCGGATGAGAGAGTTGTTTCCTCCAGCTCGTCTTCTTGGAACATCGAATTATCGTGGAGGTTCGGAGGAGTGCTACCCCCGGTTCCAGCAACCCCCAGTGATGTGGATGATGAATCTCCCACTGTAGCAGATTTCGTCTTTGAACGGGTACCTTGGAAAACAACGGTAGAGGGCACCCGCTTAGACGACAGTCTCTTAGTCATAGTGGTTGAAATCTTCAGGCTGGAAACATTTGTCTTCTTCCCTCTCCTATCGGCAGGGATTTTTTGAGCAGAGTTGCAGGAGACGATGGAAAGTGCCTCATCTTCTGAACATAGTTGTTGCAGTCTTTGGAAGATGGACTGCCGGTCTTCTCGTGCCGTCGCGTTATTGCAACAGCAGTTGACGATGACTTGGGTACAGTGACGTCCATGGGAGGATTCTTTGCACCCCGAGGTCCCCTCTCTTTTTCTTGCGCTTGTGGAGGATAGCCTCACGCAAGTCAGACGGGTCTGAAGCGACTATGTTTGCTCCCTGGATTTTGGGAGACTTTTGGAAACCTCTCTGTCCGTTTGCCGCCGGGGGCTGGACTCGAGTGGTTCTGTACAACATCCTATCAGAGGCCCGTATAACAGTATGTGGAACGCTCGGATGGTCAGAGGTCGGATCAGCGGACCGAGCTTGCCAAGCTCGTGCTGCCCTAGACTTCTTCACTCTGGTGCGTGAAGGCATATAGTAGGAAGAGTCTAAGTGGTGCTGGAGAGAGTCAGACATGTCTTCTCGGGAATGCGAGAGATCAGGACCATAGGATAGGTGATCGAAGACTGAGCCGCGTGGAGCAGACGGCATGCGGCTGGAATCAATAGTCTCCATGCAGCTGGCAGTCGTAGCCGCATGGGCTTTCTTTATGCGGCTGAAAGTTTCAGCCGCATAGGTCTTCTCCATACGGTTGGAAATCCTGGCCGCATGAGTGTTATATATTTGGCTTGCAGTTTCGGCCGTATGGTCATCATTCATGCGGCTGGCAATCTTGGCCGCATGAGTCTTCGTTTTGTGGCTAGTATCTTTGTTCGGTTTCTTCCTGGAGTACATAGAATCACTCTTTGCCCCTGCAAGTCCAGCATCGTAGTACTTTCGTCTGCCGAACTTGGGGACAGCAGAGTCCTCTATGGCTTGAAGTGGGGCCGCATGAGAGTCGTCTTCGCCGTCTTGGGCAGCAGAGAGTACTCCGTCCAGAGCTTGGGGAGGAGCAAATGACTTTGGCCTCCACTCCCTGCGAGCCTTCTTTGTGCGGGTTCGCTTCTGGACCGGGCCAGCGCTTCCTTCAGAGATCATTTCTTCAAACGCATGTTGGTCAAAGCGGACGACCATCTTCTGTTGTGTGGAGCCAAATTTGGCTGCATCCGATTGCATCACCAACTCCTCAGCCGTGGAGAAGTTTGTCCCCAGCAGAGTCGTTATCGTGTTTACCATTGATTGTAAAAGAACAGAACAATTATCGGAGGACTGAACTTAGACTCACAATACAAACTCGCTCGTACAAAGAAAGCCTAGGGACGAAAATCTAGGTACAGCAATCTAAGTACAATTGTTTATTTTAGATTCTAGAGGGTGACGATAGAGGCTCGGGAAAGCAACGGCAGCTCTGCCTTACTCCTTGGACGATCGGGTGCAGCCTTGGCTCTGGAGAAGAAGTACTTGGTGTTGATAAAGAAATGCTCTCTTTGTTCTCTCTGTATGCTCCTCTGTCCTTTCGATCTTTGTATATTCTCTCTCTGATTCTCTCTGGATCCGAGCCGGGGGTCCTTTTTTGCCTTCTTTGCAAGGGAATGGCACCTTGCTATTTATAAGAGTGGGGGGCATCATTAGGGTTTTGCAATGATTGCCCATTCTCAAAAGTTCGCGACCTGAGAGTTAATTAATCTGGGCCGTCCATCTTGCATATAATAGATTTAAGCAATTAATGTGATTGCATTAAATCTCTATGGACAATAAATATTGATTGCCATGAATATTCGCGACTTATGATGGCCTGCCGCATGTCTAATTTGTTCGATTTGATTTGATCTGGGCACTTATTGCAACAAATCTGATTAGGATTTGTTAACACCCATAATTCCAGGAAGATAAGACTGTCACGTGTCTCAATTATCTTGGCAGAGCCGCAGATGAGTGGGTCGCATGAGGCTAAATGGCCGCATAAAGATGGGCAGCCGTATGGGGATGAACAGCTGCATGAAGATGGGCAGCCGCATGGGAGTGGACAGCCGCATGCTGATGGGTGGCCGCATAAGGGATGCAGCCGCATGCTGATGGGCAGTCGCATAAAGGATGCAGCCGCATGAAGATGGGCGACCGCAGCCGCATACCTCGGGATTAGATGGATTCTGCCAGCTGCGAGAAGATTTTCTCCTCTTCCCTAGGGACGCACCATTACGTCAGTCATTATTGTACCTTTTTGTCAGAGCTATCATTTGTCAGAGCTGTCAGCCGTCATGGCATTAAATGCAGCAAAAGACGAAGAGAAGAAGCTGTTGAAAGGCCACGTGGCTTCTCTCTGGGCCGCATGGAATTATTCGAGCCGTATAGACTCTTGCGTCGCATGGATCCCTGAGCTGCATGAGGATTCTTGGCCGCATGAACCTTTCTTTATTCTTTTCCATGCTTCTACAGAGCCAGGGTCAATATGTATCCAATCCACCTTGATGTCGCCTATGTATCCAGTATAGTATAAGGGGCAATCATGCAAATTGGTCTTGATCAACATGTCCTGTGGAGTAAATATGATGTTGGGTATTGCATCTTTGCTATCACCGCCCTGTAGATCTGCTTGCGGGTCTTTCCCTGGAGGCTTGACCTGAGCTAAGTAGGCGTCAGCATTTTGGAGTGCTTCGCTTAATGCGACACGAAGATCCTTGGAGAGCCTTAGGAGCTCGTATAACGACAACTTTGCTGGCGTATTAGCCAATTGTGCTAATATGTCAAAGTTGTAAGGTCTCTCCAGTCCCTGAGGTACATCATTGCGGAGTGGCCTGTCGAAGCGGGTTTCCTTTGTTTTGGACTTATCTACCAGTGGAGGCTGAGATGGCCTTAGAACATCAGAGGGAGGCAACGTTGTCGGCTGAGGATCTTCGGCTGAAGTATCCCGTGCAGGCTGGACTTGTGCTCCAGACCGGGTAACAACGGCTGCAGCTTCTTCAGCTTCGACTGAAATTGTATGGCAGGATCTAGACTTCCTGCCTTTTTTCTTGCTGGTAGGAGATGACACCTCCTGGGTAACTTCGGGCACCAAGTCTGGATGCACCCACATGATCTCTCCTCGCGATGTGGTGAGGGGTACCAATCCAGATGTCTGGCTCCGGACGGGTGGAAGATTAGTAACCTCCATCGTTGTCCGAGGGACAGGTATGACCCCGTCTGGAGTGCTCGTTGGAGGGAAATCGTCGACCTGAATAGACACCATGTTTGCCGCCACGGTAACCTCTTCAAAGTCTATCGACAGAGCTTTAGAATCAATAAGACTCTGAATGTACCGCTTCAATGGAAGCAGTCATGAGAGGCATGATGGACGTAGCGGTGGAAGTAATAATACATTGGGTCCTCCATTTCTGCTGCTCGGAGCTCATGCCTTGGAGGAGGGAGCTGGATCCTACCCCCTTGCAAGAGCATATCGAAGATGGGTTTGACATGACTATCTTCAAATAAGTAATTAACCTTGGGCCACGGACCTTCCACCTGTTTTTGTTCGGGCTTTTGAGTCGCATCAGCGACCATAGCCTGTTTGTCCTTATTGTCCTGGTTGGTGGTGGCGCCACTGTTGTTGTTGCTGGGGGTGAGACCAGGACGTCTGCCTTTATCCTCTCCATCTGGGATGTGTAATCCCAACTGGCGAGCTTTCTTCAATTTTGCCACTGTATTGGTAGCACTTATGATAAAGATCGTCCAATCCCTGAACTGATCGTCACCCATCCAGAGGCTAATTGCAGGAAGCAGCTTCTTCTGGCAGATTTCAATCAAGGAGCTCTCAGGATTGCCTAGGGGCAATCTCATTGCGGTTTGGCGGAACCGCTCGATATAGTTTCTTGTTAGCTCCCTTTCTCCCTGAACAACGTCCATGAGAGACGACATTATTATATCATGCCCTGAACAACGTCCCTTTCTTCCTTTCTCCCTTTCTTCCTGAACAACGTCCAGTCGAACGCGATCCCCTCCAATGCTCTGATGAATAATCGTATGAGAATGGCATCACTATGCGGTAAGTGGTCGGTTGTGACCTCAAAGTAAGTCATGTACCGACTAGCAGAGGTCTTTTCATCATAAGAATCGATATGGAATGGCCTGTACTATGGTGGAAAAGGCACATCTCTCCATGCAATGGGATATGGCTGGCGTATTCTGAGATCAAGAGAGGAGTCTTGGGCATTGAACATTGCTCGAAGCTCCTGGACTTCCCACCTTGCCTCCTTGGCTTCATCTGCAGCAGAGGGAACGGATGCTCCTAAGGGATCATCGCCCAAAGGAGGGGCGGTCGTGTTGGAGTCTGCGTTGACTGCGGGTCCCAAGCTTGTTTGTCCGGGCGTTCTTGCCGGTTGGGTTGGCAAGGCGGTTTTGATTTCTTCCACGGACTTGACCAAGAACAGGAGCATGGCTTTAAGTACTTCTAGATATTGTCTATTAGAAGGTGCTTCATGATCATCATCGGCCATAAAGACTGTCCACACGTGGTAGAGGTGGAAGGGACCGTCACAGAGGTGCTCTCTGTGTCATACCCCCGTGCTGAGAAATCATCGAGGAATGTCGGAATGTCTTCCTCCTCTGACTCGGAAGGGGTTGTCACCCCCGTTTTTCGTTCTACGTATTTTCAGTATGCGTATACGGAATCCTGGCGTGTATTTTTATTTTCCTGCCTGGCTAGCTAATTTTGGTTTAATCGTGTTTAGGTTCATCATGGCATGTCATGGTTTAACTTGGTTCATTTTGGAGTAGGCTTGGTTTATTTTGGTTGGTTTATCATGGAGAAACCCCCTACCTACCACCATCCCCCTTTATAAACCCACCCATTTTTCTCTCACCTCATTATTCTCCATAACTCCTCTTCCTTCTCCATTAAAACCCCTTCCCCTCCATAGGCAAGTGTAACTTGCTTCCACAAAAGAAACCATTTTTATTGTTCTGTTAGCTTCTTCTCATGTTTCTAAGACACATTAGAACTTGTCATTTTTCATTTTGAAGCTTTGAATTTTGTAGATCTAGAAATTAGTTACTTTTGGATTTTGGTGGTTTTGATCTATCAAACTTCTTTATTTTTAAGTTTTGATAGTTTCATGTTGTAGAAAATTTTATTCTACCCCACTTTGACCTATGGAAGTCCCATTTTGGCTTAAAAATGAGAGTTCTATGGACCTTGGAAGTTCTTGGGTTCTCCTTGGCCATGGCTCTCAGCATTGGTGGAGAAGAAGGCCCTGTAGCAGCCGGTGCATCCCGTCGTTCGGCACACTATTTAGTGCCCGACACATCTCGTCATCCTGCGCACTTTATAGTGCCCGTACAACTGGCCAACCTGTGCGCTTCTTAAGCGCCAGAACCAGTTGGGCGCAACCGACGCAACTGGCCCACCTGCGCGCTTCTTAAGCGCCAGAACCAGTTGGGCTCATCTTGCCCCCGGCGCATCTTGCCCACGGCACATCTTGCCCCCGGCGCATCTTGCCCCGGCGCAATTCCTAGCCCGACGCAACTGGCCAACCTGCGCGCTTCCTAGTACCAGAACCAGTTGGGCGCAACCTGGCCTATGCCCCCTGGCGCAGTCTGGCCAGTGGCCTGGTGCATTTTTTCTGGCGCAACCTAGCCATGGTACCCTGGCGTATTTTTCCTGGCACATTTTTCCTGGCACAACCTAGCCATGACAAGTAACGTAACATGATAGTGACCCGTTGTGGTACACCCCTGACAAGTAATCTTGACAAATAACTCATGAACGCTGTTGCGACAGCTAACTGGACATGACACCGTGGGTGATTGTATTGAATGGGCTTGTATAAGCTACCAGTCAAGTTTTGCATCATGTCTAGGACATATGTCCCTGGTTACCACGATCAGGGATCCATACTGAATCTGACTAGGTTAACGACTAGATCGATCAAGTAGTTCATATAGAGAGGTATTTCGGCTACAAGCAATCCCGTTATCTGGGCGTCTTCCTGATGGACTTGTAGCCTGCCGACGAGTAGGGCACATTTCCAACTCACTGTTATGTGGGGCACTTCAAGCAAGCAACGATTACTAAGCACATTGTCATGTGTTGCACTCAAGTCACCTAACAAGTATTGATAACTCTTAACATGAACCTTGCGCCTGGATAACCTGGATAGTCTGCAGGGCTTGTGGCTGTAGGAATCCTCATTGCATCTTGCTAGTAACTAGGCTTGTGATAACCCTAGTTAGTTAAAGTATCAAGCCGTACTCATTGATTGACTGTGAATAATTGATTGAAGTCCTATTTGTCAAGTTTTGTCTAGACCCAGTGCATGGCTATCTCAGGACATGATTTTGAATGCTTTACTTTACCGATAATTGGTTAGAGACTAAGTTTCGTTCAGGTGAAGGGTTACAACCCCGGTCCTTGTTTGGTTTACGGGTTGTAACTTGGTTATCGGAATAGTCCTTTAGCTCTCCTGATCGCTTATCATCCCGTTCTATTCAACTGATGTCTATTATTATTTCATCTATAACTTATGTACTAATGTGCTGGTTTTAGTTCTTAAGCGAAGCCTCCTTTGTGGCACTTGCTCTTCCTGGGGTCTGACCCAGCTGGTTTTGTATGGCCAGATTTCGGAGCAGCTACCAAGGATCTTTCAGCCTTCCTGTCAGACGGTGACCACTAGAAAGAATCCTGGCAACGAGTGGGTTTTATTTTGCTTTCCCACTCTATTGTAAAAATATTCTTTTTAGGCATTTAGCTGCCGAACAAGTGTTAGCTCGTTTGCAACTTTATTTACTATCTGCCTACGGGCTGTAACATGATTGACAAATCCTAGGGTTGATCATGTATGACTAAAACTCTTGCTAGTCCTCACATTTTGTACGACTAGCTTCATGATCATCTGAATATGTAATGTATGGGACGCCTTACTTTGTAAGTCGGATGATCTACCATCTTGTTCTATTTACTTGCTTGCTTGAGATTGAGATACTAGGCTTTATATTGACCATAAGAGACTGATGGCTTGTAGTAAACCCTCACGCATCTAGACAGCCGTGATCGTATTACGAGGTAGGATTCACTTTAATGTACGTAGCTGGCTATGTTTGTCCTCCGCTCTCCAGTATTCTGGTTCTAGGGCATGACACGGTTTAAGTGGTAGCCCATGCAGGTCTTGTAAATCAAGATGAGTGAGGGTTTCACTTGATAGATGTCTCAATCAACTCTCGCCTTTGATCTCTACTCGTGTCTTCTAATCTATCTGAAATCTTGACCTGATCACACGTTTATATCATCGATCTATCATGGTCCTTCCTTATTGTTCTCTATGTCGTTTCTTTAGCGGCATTGTTTCGGCCGATCAGCAAGGCGGAGCACCTTCCGTGGACCAGCAACAACATGGAGATCAAGCCCAGCACTCAGGGGTAGCCTCCAGAGTCATGCCTATTGGGGGTCAAGAGCCACTAGTTCAGCCAGTCCAGCCTGCATAGCCTGACAATGGAACTCTGGTGGATCTCATCAGGGAGTTGTTTGCATCTCAAGATCGTCGGGGCGATGCCCTGCACCAGACAGTACAAGATGACATGGGCTGTGTTGGTTATCAAGGGAACAATGCAGCCAACAGTTTCAAGCGCCTCAACCCTCCCTTCTTCGACGGTAGTGAGGACGCTATTGCAGCTGATGTGTGGCTCCAGGATATCGAGATTATCTTGGATGCAGCCAAGACTCCAGAAGAAGAGAAGGTAGCTGTAGTGTGTCTACAGTTTTTGGACCTAGCCCGCTCCTGGTGGGCAATGATAGCAGTTGGGTTGGCGACGCCTGTTCCATAGGCGGTATTCAGAAAAAAGTTTTAGATCAAGTACTTCGATGTTGTGGCTCGGCACGACCTACAGACGAGGTTCACCAATCTCAGGTAGATGAGCAGGACGGTCGATGGATATGCGACCGAGTTTTCAAGACTGGGTCGGTTTGCTCCCACATTGGTGGCAACCGAGTTTGACCAAGCACAGCGATTCCAGCAGGGACTCCACCTAGAGATCATTCTAGCAGTGGAACAGTTTGAGCATCAGACTTTTGATGCTGTTTTGTGAGCAGCTAGGAGGCATGAGTATACCTCCCAGAGGATAGTGGACAGAACTGGAGGACGGAAGCGATCCCATGGTCAGATGACCCAATCCTCAGCCCCAGCCCCGGCAGCTAGGGCCTTGACCATTGGAGCTCCGAGGAGGGCAGCGTCAGTTACGTCGGTTCAGCATTCGACTCCGACGTATCCTCAGCAGCAGAAGCGGAGGTAGTCTTCCACAATGGGCTGCACTCATTGTGTGAAGCCAGGGCACATAGTGTCAGAATATCGCCGAGCACAAGGATTGTGTTTGGTTTGTGGAGCATCGGATCACATGGAAGGATCCTATCCACAGAGAACCGGTTTATCTTTATCGGCCCAGACTAGTCCCTCGGTGAGGGGACCAGCAGCAGTACCAACCTCCGAGGCCATTACCGCCTCAGGCTCAAGCATTTCATCAGCAGAGATCGCAGCAGTATGCCCAGGCCTAGGCTCAGAATCAGAACCGCCAGAGAGGTTTCCAACAGAGGGGACCAGCACCCAGAGGGCACGGTCAAGTGATGGCTTTGACCGCAGAGGAGGAGTTGGCCTCAGGTGAGATGGTGGCAGGTACCATTCTCGTCAACTCTTTTCCTGCATCAGTATTATTTGATTCAGGTGTATCGCATTTATTTATGTCTGTATAATTCGCGACACGGATAGGACTGGAGCCCGAGTCATTATCAGTAAGGCTCAATATAATTACTGGTAACGGTCTTGTGGGAGTAGATAGAGTATTTTTCTCGTGTCGAATCGTAGTTAGCGGTAGAGAGTTTCCCACTAGGTTGATAGAATTTTCGATGGCCGATTATGATGTGGTCCTAGGGATGGATTGGTTGAGAGACCAGTATGCTAGAATAGATTACCATATCGGCAAGATTATTTTTAGTATTCCTGGTGAGCCAGAGTTTTTATTTCTCCGAGGCGGAGTAGAGCCCTCTTCCCCAGCATTGCGGATGGCAGTAGCAGCAGTTCAGTTTCCCAGAGTTGTAGAAGTGTTTCCTGACATATTTTTCGAAGAACTTCCAGGAATGCCCCCAGAAAGAGAGATCGAGTTCACCATTGATTTGATTTCCAGATCAGCACCAGTGTCAGAAAGGGTCTTCCGAATGGCACCTTCAGAGTTGGAGATCTTGTACAAGATGATTTAAGAACTTAGAACCAAAGGATTCATTCGTACTAGCGGATCACCTTGGGGAGCCCCGATGCTTCTTGTAAAAAAAAAGGATGGTATGTCAAGATTAGGTGTTGATTATCGTGTCTTGAACTCAGTGACAATCAAGAACAGATATCCTCTACCAAGGATTGATGACTTATTTGATCAGCTCAGAGGAGTGGCAGTATTCTCGAAGATTGATTTGTGGTCAGGGTACCATCAGATCAGAGTCAGAGAGCAAGACATCCCGAAGACAGCATTCAGATCGAGGTATGAACATTGGGAGTTCCTTGTTATGCCATTTAGAGCAACCAATACGCTAGCCGTATTCATGGACCTCATGAATCGTATCTTTATGCCCTACTTGGACCAGTTCATGATAGTGTTTATAGACGACATCTTAGTCTATAGCAAGAGTGTAGCGGAGCATGAGCAGCATCTCCGTGTAGTTCTTCAGATTCTTAGAGAGCACCAGTTGTATACGAAGTTCAGTAAGTACGAGTTTTAGTTGGATTGTATCTCGTACTTGGGTCACATCATCACCAGAGGTAGAGTAGAAGTGGACCCTCAGAAGATTGTTGCCATAGTGATATTGCCAGTTCCCAGCACCATCGCAGAAGTTCAGAGTTTTCTTGGATTGGCCGGCTATTACCGACGATTTGTGTCAGACTTTGCTCGAATTTCAGTGCCATTGATGTAGTTGACCCGTAAGGATGTGCAGTTTGCTTGGACAGTAGAGTGCCAGAGATCCTTCAAAAGGTTGAAGCAGAGATTGATGACGGCCCCCATTCTCACTCTTCCCGACGGGACGGGAGGATTTTCGGTTTATTATGACGCATCCGGCAAGGGATTAGGATGTGTCTTGATGCAGCATGGTAAGGTAGTAGCTTATGTGTCACGTCAACTTCGTGATCATGAGAGAAATTATCCAACCCATGACCTGGAGTTTGCAGCCGTAGTTTTTGCATTGAAACTTTGGAGGCATTATTTGTATGAAGATCGGGTGGAGATGTTCACCGACCATAAGAGCCTGAAGTATGTGTTTACCCAGAAGGACCTTAATATGCGTCAGAGGAGATGGCTAGAGCTACTTGTGGATTATGACATCAACTTGCAGTATCATCTGGAAAGGCCAACGTAGTAGCAGACGCATTGAGCAGGAGAGCCGGAGTTTATTTCCTAACAGCGCAGCCAGAGTCGTTAGCAGATCTTCAGAAGATGGGTATTGAAGTTGTTCTTCCTTTCAATATGGCATTGATGGCCAGTAAGCATGTTCAGTCCAGTATAGTTGAGAGGATCAAGTTAGCTCAGTCATCGGACTCTAAGCTTCAGCGGCTTAGGACGGAATGTGTAGCAGGACAGAGACTAGAGTTATGCATTCATGAAGATAGTACACTCCGATATGGGAGGCATCTTTGTGTACCCAGTGGAGATATCAGACAGGAGATCATGGCAGAAGCCCACAGTTCTCAGTAGTCCATTCACCCTGGCGGTACAAAGATGTATCGTGATATTCGGCAGTATTTTTGGTGGAATAGCATGAAGAGGGAGATAGTCTGGTTTTTCTCTCGTTGTTTGGTTTGTCATCAAGTTAAGACCGAACATCAGAGACCAGCTAAACTTCTTCAAACTCTACCGATCCCAGAATGGAAATGGGAGCAGATTACCATAGATTTTGTAACTGGATTACCTAAATCTCCAGCTGGGAGAGATGCTATCTGGATTATAGTTGACCGACTCACCAAGGTAGCATATTTTATTCCTTTCAGAATCGGCCAGTCGAGGGATTAGCTTACAGAGATGTACCTCAGGCAGATAGTCAGATTACATGGAGTACCAATCAGTATTGTGTCTGACAGAGATTCGAGATTCACGTCTCACTTTTGACAGAGTCTCTAGGAAAGTTTGGGGACTCGTCTCAAGTTCAGTTCAGCCTACCATTCGCAGACAGATGGTCAGTCAGAACGCACGATCCAGACTCTTGAAGACATGCTGCGGTCATGTACACTCGACTTCGGTGGTTCATGGAAAGATCACATGCATCTCATGGAGTTCTCGTACAACAACAGTTTTCATGCTAGTATCCAGATGGCACCTTTCGAGGTCTTGTACGACAGAAAGTGCAGATCTTCTTTAGTTTGGGATGATATCGGTGAGAGGCAAATGCTTGGACCAGAGATGGTGACGCGGACTATTGAGGTGGTCAGACAAGTTAGAGATCATCTTCGAGTTGCACAAGATCGCCAACGTCATTGGGCCGATTCCTATCGGCGTCCCCTTAAGTTTTCTGTCGGCGACCACGTATTCCTCCGGATCTCGCCTACCGGTGGCGTCATTCGATTCGGCGTGCGAGGAAAGCTCAGTCCTAGGTATATAGGGCCGTTTGATATTCTAGAGCGAATGGGAGATGTATCCTATCGTTTCGCTCTTCTGCCGTCGTTACGTGAGGTACATGATGTCTTCCATGTGTCCCAATTGCGATGGTATATCCCGGATCCGAGTCATATCCTTGATCATTCAAAATTGGTTGTTGGTACCAACCTTTCGTAGGAGGAGAGACCCGTATCCATATTGGACCGGAGAAAGAAGATACTCAAGAACAAGACTATCAAGTTAGTCCGTGTTGCTTGGGGTCATCACTCTTTGGGTGAGTCAACGTGGGAGCGTGAGGATGATATCTGATCGCGATATCCCGACTTGTTTGACTCGTAAGGTATAATATTTTTCTTATGCCTTATGCTTAAATTCCTTGCTTGAATGAATGATTGAATGATCGATTGCTAGCCGTAGTTGCGAATGATTAATACATCTTGCTTGACATCTCTAGCCTCTTGATTCAATTTCGAGGACAGAATTCTTTTAAGGTGGAAAGAGTTATCACCCCCGTTTTCTGTTCTACGTATTTTCGGTATGCGTATACGGAATCCTGGCATGTATTTTTATTTTCCTCCCTGGCTAGCTAATTTTAGTTTAATCATGTTTAGGTTTATCATTGCATGTCATGGTTTAACTTGGTTCATTTTGGAGTAGGCTTGGTTTATTTTGGTTGATTCATCATGGAGAAACCCCCTACCTACCACCATCCCTTTTTATAAACCCACCCACTTTTCTCTCACCTCATTATTCTCCATAACTCCTCTTCCTTCTCCATTAAAACCCCTCCCCCTCCATAGGCAAGTGCAACTTGCTTCCACAAGAGAACCCATTTTTATTGTTCTATTAGCTTTTTCTCATGTTTCTAAGACACATTAGAACTTGTCATTTTTTATTTTGAAGCTTTGATTTTTATAGATCTAGAAATTAGTCATTTTCGGATTTTGGTGGTTTTGATCTATCAAACTTCTTTATTTTCAAGTTTTGATGGTTTCATATTGTAGAGAATTTCGTTCTACCCCACTTTGACCTATGGAAGTCCCATTTTGGCTTAGAAATAAGAGTTCTATGGACCTTAGAAGTTCATGGGTTCTTCTTGGCCATGGCTCTCAGCATTGGTGGAGAAGAAGGCCCTGTAGCAGCCGGCACATCTCGTCGTTCGGCGTACTGTTTAGTGCCCGACGTATCTCGTCATCCTGTGCACTTTATAGTGCACGCGCAACTGGCCAACCTGCGCTTCTTAAGCGCCAGAACCAGTTGGGCGCAACCGGCACAACTGGCCCACCTGCGCGCTTCTTAAGCGCCAGAACCAGTTGGGCTCATCTTGCCCCCGGCGCATCTTGCCCCAGGTGCATCTTGCCCCCGGCGCATCTTGCCCTCGGTGCATCTTGCCCCGGCACAATCCCTAGCCGGCGCAACTGGCCAACCTGTGCGCTTTTTAGTACCAGAACCAGTTGGGCACAACCTGGCCTGTGCCCCCTGGCGCAGTCTGGCCAGTGGCCTGGCGTATTTTGCCTGACGCAACCTAGCCATGGCACCCTAATTGTCCTATTTTAATCCTCCTCATTAGGCGCATGGCATCCCCTGTTTATATCCTTGCACCTTTTTGACACGAATTCGATTCGGCACGACTCGTACAAGCTTTGGCACGAATTGGCATGTATGTTACCTTCATGTAGGCGCACGAAACCCCGTGGGCGCATAGCCTTGGGGCACACAATGATTTGGTATTTTTACATCGGTGGCCCGTTAGGGTGCACTCAGGATATGTCTTTCTGCTTACATGATGATATGATCATAACCATGATATGTGAATATGAAATGATGATTGATATGTAATGAAGCATGATGGCGGCCCGTCGTGGCGCGCTCCTAACAAGTAACAAGTACAAGTAGCGCAAGATGACAGTGGCCCGTCGTGGCGCACTCCAGACAAGAACATGACAAGTAACGTAACATAATGGTGACCCATTGTGGTACACCCCTGACAAGTAATCTTGATAGATAACTCATGAACGTTGTTGCGACAGCTAACTGGACATGACACCGTAGGTGATTGTATTGAATGTGCTTGTATAAGCTACCAGTCGAGTTTCACATCATGTCTAGGACATGTGTCCCTGGCTACCACGGTCAGGGATCCATACTGAATCTGACTAGGTTAACGACTAGATTGATCAAGTAGTTCATATAGAAAGGTATTTCGGCTACAAGAAATCCCGTTATCTGGGCGTCTTCCTGATGGACTTGTAGTTTGCCGACGAGTAGGGCACATTTCCAGCTCACTGTTATGTGGGGCACTTCAAGCAAGCAACGATTACTAAGCGTACTGTCATGTGTTGCACTCAAGTCACCTAACAAGTATTGATAACTCTTAACATGAACCTTGCGCCTGGATAACCTGGATAGTCTGCAGGGCTTGTGGCTGTAGGAATCCTCATTGCATCTTGCAAGTAACTAGGCTTGTGATAACCCTAGTTAGTTAAAGTATCAAGCCGTACTCATTGATTGACCGTGAATGATTGATTGAAGTCCCATTTGTCTAGTCTTGTCTAGACCCAGTGCATGGCTATCTCAGGACATGATTGTGAATGCTTTACTTTACCGATAATTGGTTAGAGACTAAGTTCCGTTCAGGTGAAGGGTTACAACCCCGGTCTTTGTTTGGTTTATGGGTTGTAACTTGGTTATCAGAATAGTCCTTTAGCTCTTCTGATCGTTTATCATCCCGTTCTATTCAACTGATGTCTATTGTTATTTCATTTATAACTTATGTACTAATGTGCTGGTTTTAGTTCTTAAGCGAAGCCTCCTTTGTGGCACTTGCTCTTCCTGGGGTCGGATCCAGCTGGTTTTGTATGACCAGATTTTGGAGCAGCTACCGAGGACAGCCTTTCTGCCAGATGGTGACCACTAGAAGGAATCCTGGCAACGAGTGGGTATTATTTTGCTTTCCCACTCTATTGTAAAAATATTCTTTTGAGGTGTTTAGCCGTCGAACAAGTGTTAGCTCGTTTGTAACTTTACTTACTATCTGCCTACGGGCTGTAACATGACTGATAAATCCTAGGGTTGATCATGTATGACTAAAACTCTTGCTAGTCCTCATATTTTGTACGACTAGCTTCATGATCATCTGAATATATAATATTTGGGATGCCTTACTTTGTATGTCTGATGATCTACCATCTTGTTCTATTTACTTACTTGCTTGAGATTGAGATACTAGGCTTGATATTGACCATAAGAGACTAATGGTTTATAGTAAACCCTCATGCATCTAGACAGCCGTAACCATTTTGCGAGGTGGGATTCACTTCAATGTACGTAGCTGGCTGTGTCTGTCCCCCGCTCTCTAGTATTCTGGTTCTGGGGCGTGACAGGGGTGCTACCCCCTGTGCAGAAAGTCGCATTATCTTGGTGAGGATCGTGATCTTCTGGGAAATCCAAGTCTATTGCCCAGTTCTGGGGGGCCTCTACCCCCTGTATGTGCTCTTGGTACACTGGGTTGTCGCATATATTAAGGGGACTGCTACCCCCAGCTTCATCTACTCTCAAGGAGGCCGAAGGTGCACCCCCGGGTGCCGGAAGCTTCTTTTTGGATCGAGTGCCTAAATAGACACCCCATGTGGTTGTCGATGGGAACCCCCAGATGAGGGTCTCCTTGCAATACTGGCCGAGATGGCCGGGCTGGAAGAGCCTATCTTCTTTCCTCCCTTGCCAGGAGGAACCTTTTTGAGTTGAATTACAAGAGACGAAAGGAAACTCCTCGTCCCCTAGAATTTGCACATGTTTCTTGAGTTGTTGTCGGGCAGGTGCTGGATGCTGTAGTCGTTGGAAAACTGATTGTCGACCTTCAGGTGCTGCTGATTTATCGTAGCAGTAGTTGATGATGACTCGGGTGCAGTGACGTCCCGAGAGGGACTCATTGCATGTCAATGCTACCACCTTGCATTTGTGAGTAATCACCTCACGCAAGTCGGTAGCAACCTGATTTACCTTTGTACCATACTTGTGGACTCGGTTATCCCGAGCACAAGGGTGCTTAGGTATCATGTTTGTTCCCTGATCCGTGGCTAGTAAAAGCACTTGCTCTGGATCGTTAGAGGGAGACTTTAAAGACCCATCCTGTTCGTTAGCCCTGGGGGACTGGACGCGGGTTATTCTGTACAACTTTCTGTCAGGAGCCCGTGTAACAGTCAACGGGGCCCGCTGACAATCAGCAACTTGGACAGTTGACTGGGCTGGTTGGGACCGTACTGCCCTAGACTTTTTTGACTTAGCACACGAAGGTGCATAGTAAAAAGAGTCCAAATTGATACATCCCACATTCTCAATGGGCCGCATGGCGTCGGGCCCGCATGAGAGACGGTCGAACACAGAGCTTATGACAGGGCCGCATGAGACATCCTGTCTGAGGCCAGGATTGGCTGCCGCATGGACCATCTTCTTGCAGCTAGAGCTGGCTGCCGCATGGACCATCTTCTTGCGGCTAGAGCTGGCTGTCGCATGGACCATCTTCTTACGGCTAGAGCTGGCTACCGCATGAGTTGTCTGCATGCGGCCAGAGTTGGCTGTCGCATGAGTTGTCTGTCTACGGCCAGAGTGGACTGCTGCATGGACAGACTGCACATCTCCTTTATGTGGCCTCTTCTTTGTCCGTATGGATTTCCCTTGTGCCCCAAAAACTCAGTATCGTAGTATTTTCCTTTACAGGATTTGGGGACAGTGGGGTCCTCTGCGGTTGGAAGTAAAGCTGTAGGAGATTTTTGGTCACCGTCTTGGGCTGCAGAAGGAGCTTCTTCGAGAACTTAGTCGAGGGCAACAGTTTTGTGCGCCGACGTCCTGCGAGTCCTTTTTGGGTTGGCTCGCTTCTGAGATGGGCTGGCGCTCCCTTTAGAGAGCATTTCTTCGAAGGCTTGTTGGTCGAAACGAACCACAAGTATTTATTGCGTAGAGCCGATCTTGGACGCGTCAGATTGCGTCACCAGCTTCTCATCAGAAGAGAAGGACGTCCCCAGCAGAGTCGCCATCGTGTTTGCCATAAAAAAATCAAAGACAGGTATTACAGAACACTCAAATTGATTGCAAACTCGCTTGTACAAAGAAAAGTCTAGAAAGAAATACTAGGAAACAATCTAAGTACAATTATTTAGTTTTGATTCTGGGGGGTGATGGTGGAGGCTGGAAAAAGTGTTATCAACTCTGCCTTACTCCGTGGACTATCTGACGCAGTCTTTAGATCTTGAAAAATTTGCTTTCTTGAAGGTTGCCAGCCTTTTGCAGGGGTGTAGCACCCTGCTATATATATTGTTGGGAATTTGTTGTAGCAAATCTGGACGGTTAGGACTTGGTCAGTCTGCCACGTGTCCTGTCGTAGGGATCATTTTGAGCCGCATAGATCTCTCAGTTTTCGACCATATGGGGCCGCATGAGACTCATGCGGCTTAAGTTGCCAACTTCCTTAGCCCAGACATAGCTTTGAGGCTTTAACCCGTATAGATTCTGTATTTTGGCCGCATAAAGCTCATGCAGCTTGGATTACAATTACTCTTGGCCGCATAAAGTTTGAAGACTTTGGGGCCGCATATGTTTGAGCCGTATAAGGTTTATGCGGCTTAGGTGACACTCCTTCTGGCCACATGAAGGCGTACGAACCCTACTTTTGGGTGACGTCTCACATCTTATCTTTTTGTCAAAGTGTCAGAACAGTCATTTTTGTCAATTTTGACAGAATTTGTCAGTTTTATCAGACGAACTGATTCTCTTAGCCGCATATCTTCCTTCTGCAGCTGGTTGTCGACGGGCCCCATATGGCCTTGAATCTGTCATGCGGCTTTTCCTTTATGCGGACCTGTTTGGCCCAAAGTATACATGCGGCAAATTGTGATTCGCATGAACCCCATATTTTCCATGCTTCTACAATACCCCGTATCGGCCTCTTTGCAAACTAGCCCATAACTTCGTTCACGTTCGTCATCTCGAGACGAAACTTGCACCATCAAGAACGTGTCATTTTTCTGGTCCTGTGAGCCATGTTTGGTCCGATTCTGAGAAGGTCGACCGGAACACTACTTTAGCGGGTCCGCGATCCGATCCAACGGGCAAATTTGTGCACGGTCCATCGGAATCTAACTTTGGACATACGGTTGGATTCGTATCATCAAACTAGATTTGTAGACGTATAGTTTGCTGACTTTAGAGATCGTAGATACTGGCACGCTTCTCAGTACAAAGCGAGTCTAACGACGGACATTATTTTGACCCAAAATTATAATTTTGCTCCTGTGTCCAGAAATGGACTTTTGGGTAAGCATTTTTAGACATATATTATGTACCAAAAATGTTCGTTATGTTTATTTCAGCATCCGAGAGCGTTTGCGGGACTTGACTTTTCATTGCTTCACTATTTTGATGATTCGAGTTATTGGGCGTTGCCATTCTGAACACTACCTCCAGGCAAGATACTTTGCCACATCTCTGTCTATTTACTTTAGCTCATATATTGCATAAATTTATTTCTTATTTACTATCTGTAAATAAACTGTGCTACATCGTCATATTTAGATGCAATTCTACTGCTTATTTCTATTTTCCGTTACTTGCACTATTTCTAGGCACATTAAACCTATATTTAAGAGACCACCCTTTTATTGTGTTACTTTCATAGGCCTTGACACGTTTGTGCCACGAAGTCACAAGTGGCATATAGAACTCGGACATACGTAGATGGCTGGCCACCGGTACGTATAAGCTGTGCGATAGGTATAACTGCTAATAGCAAGCATGATAGTTTGACTTAGCAATTACTAGAGGTACTATGTCATAAATACAACATAGGTAGGCATTGGGTAGGGAGGACAGTTCCTTAGCGTATAGGCTACTATGCACTTTACCTTTTGTAACCTGTGAGCTCCGTCGGAGATGCGGGTGAGATTACCCATTATTACTGATGACCACTGACGTTCTGCGAAGCGTTATGCTCTTACATTATTACTGACGGCCACTATCGTTTCGCTGAACATTATGTTCTTAGGCCCCTAGTGTCCAGAGAGCAAACTATGGCAATCCCATTTTAGCCAGAGAGCCTATGCGTTGGAGGTTTGTTGTTAAATTGTATTCACTTATAATGGTTAGGCTACCTTATCCGTTAGGTATAGGTACTTTTGGTTTGGATACTTATATCTGATCATGGCTTGGAACGATAACTTGTCGCGGACTAGTTTGCCACACCTTGTCCTTGATTAGTTGTAGGTGTGGTTCACTGATTCGATGAAAAGGTATTGAACCTTATTGTGGTACGGATACTATATTGGATTCATGGCTTGGAAAGATACTTCATCATGGATTAGGGTGCCATCTCATGTCCTTGTTTGGTTGGAAGGATGATACCCTAATTCAAAGGTGGAGTATTAGACCATGTTATGATCTGATTTACTTATTATTGAGAAGTTTTTATTCAGTTATGTGGCATGTTCTTTTTGTATCTTGTTACGTCCTTCTGAGGACCTGGTGATTTCTTCAGGTGTGTACTTTTATGACTTTTTGTAGGTGCTCTAGCCAAGATCATGGTATTTCCTTTCCTATCAAGGAGGATTGCTCTTGGATCGCCTTTTGCTACTTTTTACAAATTCTTCCTTTGTATGTATTTTTTCTCAATTAAAATAGTTGGTAGTGGACTTGTCTCCGCCCATCTACATGTATAAATGACAAATTCTTACTTGATTCTGTAAAAGCTTTATATTTATTTTGTGGATGAGATTAGTTGTCACGGTTTTACTATATTTTACAGCTTACGTATATTTATTATACGGCCGGCATGTCTACATACCTAGTCCTACGTATTTTGGGACTGGAGCGTTACACTTTAGACACCAACATGGCCTTGAACTTAACAATAATTCATCGACCCTTATCTTCTTCGTAACTATCCACTTGCATTCGACATATTTTTGTTTCAGGTATATTGACTAATACGTAGGTATTATTGAATGTTATATAGTCAATCTCATTGTTGATTGCTTTCTTACAAAAATAACATCTCTGGTCTTTATCTCCTCATCAAAAATAAGTGGTTCATCTTTCATATGATTGGTTACAAAGTCATACAAAAAAATCGCTCTCCTTACTCACGTAAAGGAAGTTTATTCGCTCTCCTTACTCGCTTAGAGGAAGTTTTAGTGAATTCTAGTTTTGTAATTGCATCTCCAAGTGCAATCACAACCTCCGGGACTACAATTTCTTTAGGAGCACTATCTTCCTCTGTGTTATCTATATTTTATGGTAAATACGGTAAGACATGTGCTCATGTCTTTAGCAAACTTGCCTTTGAAGAATTCAGTATCGCGAGATTTAATAATATGATTGGATACAAGATCAAATAATCTCCAGCATCACTTTTCTCGACATAGCCTAGAAAGATCGTCTTAGTAGTCCTTGTTCCCAACTTCTAAATCTTGATATTCGAAAGCTTAACATAAGCCAGACACCCCATACTTGTTAACATTCAAGTTGGGCCTGACTTAGGACCAGAGTTCATAAGAAGTTGATTCTAATTGTGCGTACACCACCCTATTGAGAATAAATATAGTTGTTATCGTAGCTTCTCTCCCTTAGCGGCTTATAAGGCATATAGTTAAAAGCATATAGTTCAACATTTCCATCAAAGTATGGATCTTTCTTTCCTTGATACCATTAGATTGAGGGGAGTACAGAGCAGTAATTTCATTGGCAGTTTTATATTCTTTGTAGACCAATGTGAATTCAAGAGAACGATACTCTCTACCTCAATCACTTCTGAGTCCCTTGAGTTGTTGACTAGTTTGTCATTTTGGCTTCTGCCTTGAAGTCCTTGAACTTCTCGAACGCTTCATATAGAACTGCACAAAGTTATAGATATATGAGTGCACCAACTTCAGAAGATATATACTTTGGTTCACCCGCTTGAATGACTTTCTTACAAACTTAGTCTGAGTACATACTTCATATTTCTCTACCTCCATCCCTCCATACATGGAGATATGATCTAGACTAGATAATTGTTTATTCTTTTATAATGAACGTGTTGTTGTCTATTATGCTACAACTCAAGAGGATAAACATAAATAAAGACTTTATCACTACATTCAATTAGAACTACAAGCAAAATTTTGAATATTCCTTTGATACAAAATATTTTTCTGAAGTAAGCTCCCTTATTGGACATCACCATCTGACTAGCGTCCATCCTGAAACCTACATTGCATAGTAGGCTTCCAGAGATCAGATTCTTTATGATAATTAGAATATGTTTCACATTTTGGAGTGTAAGTGACTTCTCCAAAGTCAACTTTAGCACAACCGCCTCGATTCCCTTGGCTTCATTTTGTATCTTTTTCGCCATAGTGACCTCAAAAGAAGGTTCATAGGTGGTAAATTAACAACTCCTTCATGGAACACATGTAAGAGTATACACTAGTGTATACCCACCATCTGGTGTCAACATCCGACGATTCAACCTGAGTCATAGTAATATAAACTTGCGTTCCTTGTGTTTTTTTTTTTTTTTTTTGCACCTGCAGTCCTTCTAAAATTGTCTTTCTTGCCATAATTAGAGCAGGACCTGTCCTCTCTAGACTTAGTCTTAAACTAAGCAGTGGACTTCACTTTCAGGTTCTTGTAATTCTTGCTATTGTGCGTTTTGCTTTCTACTTCCCCTTATGATCCTCCTAACTAGATCATATTTTCTTTGGCAAGGTTCTTTGATAGAGAGTCCACCTTAATCTTTTTTCTGACCTCATCTTCAATATAAATAAAGTACAAAAGATCTTCTAGCTTTATATCTGCCCTCTTACTGTACATATCGGTTGAAAACAGATCTCATTTGTTAGGAAGTTTTGAGAGAATGATCCTCATAAATTTATCAACTAGATGTTAGCTTATTTGGTTATTAGATTTTGATAATTAACATAAAATAACTATATCATGTATATGGTACTGTACTATAACATTTACTGTAGTTGATCGATCGTGTAAAATTACTCAATAACTCTTCAAAAATAAGATACACTCTCAGATTTAGGTTGGAGAAAATATATCGTGATTCGAATACGAGAAGTAACTAAACCAAAAACATAAGACTAAGGCTTTTTTTTGCATTATACTATGTATTTTTATGTTTGTAAAAGTGTCCTAAGAATTAGTTTTAACATAATGGCAAGTGGCAGTTGAAAACACAAACAAAAAGCCAAGCCAAATTTCCTAATACCCAAAGTGGAGTACTAGACAAATATACCGACAGCGGTATAATGACGATAGAATATGAAAACCCTCGTTCATTCAAGAATGCTAAGGATGGCTCATAACTGGAGCCGCAATATATTGACGGTATACTATATGGCTGATTAATAATTAATGTTATAACGACTAGAAAGCTAGTAACTTTTAGTCATTACTGTACATATGAGATTAATGGATGCATTAAAAGAGTTGATTGAAGGGCTCCTATATATTGCAGATCAATGGATGCATTAAAAGAGTTGATTGAAGGGCTCATATATATTGCTTTTGGCTGGCCTTATTTATTTCCAACTTCTTGAGCCATAAATTCTCCAACCAGTCAACCAAAGCCTACCCACAAAAGCTTTCAATTACCAACTATCAATGTGCTAGAGTGATTAAGTGTTGTAACTTGAGACTTTCCAATTATTTTGAAGATGAAACTTTGCTCTTTAAAGTTAAAGTCGTCGAGAATCGAAGCTTGAGTGGAAGAAGCTAGCGAGTCTTCGAATCAAAAGCTCATGTCGTAAGCTATTTTCAAAAGTATATTAAAGCTTAAGAGAGTTCCGGGACTGGATTGCCTTTAAAGAGTAAACCATTATACATCATTTTTTTTTGCATTCTCTTTAAATTCCTCTTTGTATTTGATTTATTGTGTTATTTAGTTATAAAAGCCTATTCACCCCCTCCTCCCTCTAAGGTTGCCTTCACTAGAGGCATAATCTTTTCCTTTAGCTTATGTTAAAACTTCATGAGTTCCTTCACCTAGGACAACATTGTCTTCTCGTCTTCAAATTCCATAATCATGAATTTATTAATGAGGTATACATTGGACATGTTTTCACTGTCCTTGCACTACTTTTTAATATACTCCTATACGTCTCTAGCTTTCTCGCTTTTATGTAGGATTAGGCCAATGAATCCTCCAAGGAATTGATTATTAACAACTTGCGAAGGTTGTTATGTTTATTTCATTATTGCATAGAAGTAATTACATTAGCAATAGCTTGTACATTATCTATGGAATCACAAGTTCTACTTTTGACAATATGAATTCCATGTTGACAAGTTGAAGATTCATACTAATCTTTCCTTTTCGATGGTTGTATTGCTCTCCATCAAACGTATCAAGCATGTGAAAGCTAGTATCCAGAAGACTTGTATATGTGTCCATCGTGGATCTTGATGAGATTCTTGCAACGTTTCAAAGACAAAAAAAATTCTCGTTGAGATTGTTGTCAAAATTTTGCAGAATCTGTACGCCTCGAATAAAGATTGAAACCATGAAATTGGTGAAAAAAATAAGAGAACTTGCTAATAACCACAGAAGTGACAATAACGGTGAAATCTACTAAAGCAAGTCGTTGAGCTGTTGAAAGAAGCAACAAAGTCGCTAGTACTACATCAAAGCTCTTGGTTGTACCAATGAACCGATAGTTTTTTCGGCTATGACGGGGTGGTGAAGATCGATGTTGCTATAAAGTTATTACTGTCGATGTTGAGGCTATTAGATGTTTACTAGTTCAAATCCCACAAGCAAATGTGTTGCCCCTACGATGTAACCGCGCTAGCTCTGCACCCAATGCATGTGTGAAGTGTAAAGTATACCCCTCTGCGCCCTTCGTTCATGCCTGAGTCCTCGAAAGGGAATCCTTCCAAGATTTGGTGACAAAAATGAATTATGTTTGTAGTGGGATTTAAACCTTTCTCATTAGAGGGTTTATCTCATGTGTATAAGACAATAAACGGTTGCTTAAATATTAGAATATGCACACTTGGGGTTTGTCAAAACATGGAATGGCAGGACTTGGTAACTAATAACCAAATTCAAATAAACCCTAATATTAATTAAAGCTTTAACTTTATGCAATTTACAGTGTGTTTGATTCACTGTAATATAATTGTAATTTCACTCGAAATGAAATGGAGTTTGGGATGTAATAGAATTACAATTACATTACTATATTTAGTTTTAACATGTAATCAAATACATGTAATATCAATTACATTCAAGTGCTTGCTCTCCCAAGTAATATAATAGAATAATAATTATTGTTTATATCATTTTGACAAATAGACCCTTGACATTTATTTATTTTTTTCATTTTGCCCAATCTTAATATTTAAAAAAAAATTAATATTTGAAAATATTTGAAATTTTAAAAAAACCAAAATATCTAAAAAGAAGGTTAAAAGTTAAAAAAAACACTGAATTTAAAAAAATAGAAACAAAAACTTAAAAAATTTATCAAGAAAAAATAAGTACATAGAAACATATAAAATAATAAAAAATAAAGGGAAAAAAATTGTTTTTGTTTTAAATTGTAATATAATTGCAATTACATGAGTTTTATGATGTAATAGGTTATAAAATTAGAAAGTGATGTAAATGCCATTACATTCTAAAAGAATTTCTAACAAAACATCTAAATAGAATTAGAATGTAATATCAATTACATTAAATTGTCCAATCCTGTAAACCAAATGCACCCGTAGTCTTTTTGTTAACCAACCATCTTTTCTAATGGTTACATGTGCAAATACATAACCATTTTGGCACCTCTATCCCTTAACCAACCATCTCTTCTAACGATTACATGTGCAAATTACATAACCATGTCGACACCTCTATCCCTAAACCTTCTTCCCTATACATGAAAAACAAAAGGGATGGTGGAAAGAGCTCAGTCGTAAAAAAAAAAAAAAAAAGGGGATCAACGGTGTCGTGCAAGAAAGGGAGCACGCCAGTTGCGTCGGTGATGGAGCTAATGTTAGGATTATCATTTAGGGTTAGGTTAGATTAAGAAAATAGTTAGTTAATAATCGATTCTTCAGTTATGTTTAATTAAAAATGAATAAATAATAAAATTATTATGGTTGGGCTAGAGTTTGGATATTATGGTCTTGGTTGGGCTAGAGTTTGGATATTATGGTCTTTTTTCTACTTCTAGACCTGTAAGTCACTTTTAAGTACAAAAAAAAAGTGAGAGTTAAGAACATCAAAGTGAAAATTAAAAAAAAAAAAAAAAAAAAAAAAAAAAGAAGCAAGGGATATAACAAATTGGATTTCTCCCACCAATAGGAATCAAGTTGACTTATGAGAGATTTTTATTTTATTTTCCGAAAATAAAATATTATCTAAATTATTTAGTAAGTAAGAAAATATTCTTATACCAAAAAAGTAATATTCTTGAAATAAAATTGTTTTTTGTCCGTGTGAATATCCATCAACATCAATACATACTTTTCGAATCTCGATGCACGGTTTGTTATCTGTGACCGAGTACCTTCTGAATGTGGATGCATATAATTTTTATATTTTTTATTTAAAAAATTAAATGATTATGGATACAAAAATTGTATGTGTGAAAAAACATATTTGAGACATCCAAAATGGGAACATCAGACCTGCTCCCGAATATTTTTCCTCCTCTGTATAGGAGAATAGGGATGTAAGAAGAATCTAATAGTCATCAATGTCTTTGGAGCCCATTAAAAGTGGGATTTGAAAAAATTGAGCCTAGAAATGATGTTGTGTTCATTTAGCCACAAAAATGCTGCATACATTCCATCAGTAGGCTGAGCATATTATGCAACCGAAGCATACCAAGTAATTAGGATATCTTTACTTTACACTAGTGGTTGGACACACTCGTCGCATGTACAACACATTTTTTGTACATAAATAATTTTGTATTAATTCTTACTAATCTTAGCTTTTACATTATAGAAATTACACACACAACGAGTGTATCCTGAACCTTTTTTTTCTTTTCAAATTTTGTCCTTTTAAATATTATTTAAATATAGCCATTTGATTTTCATACTACTACTTGCTGACATTTCTGTTAGTTTTTTTTTTCTTTTTCAATAAACTAAATCAAACTCAAATTAAGCCAAGTCCAATCTCCAATATATTTGAATATATTATAGTCCAATTTAAAATTGAATGATAGTACAACTTATAACATGATCCACAATCCTAAACCTAATGAAATTTATATTTAACAAATCTAATTTAATTTAAATTTAATAATTTAAATCAACGTAAATTTAAAATCTAACGTAATCATGAATTTAAATTTTACGATGATTCATTTATTTTTATTTCAGAAGATAAACCCAATTCTTTGCTAACCAAAGATCATTTGGAGAAACTAAATATTGATGATGTCGTTTTTATTTGTATTGATATTGATAATTTCTGGTCTAAATTAGGCCATCCCAAATTTATAGAGATTTTGCACAATAATGTAGGTTTGACATCAGAACAGTTAGAAGAAAGAAAAAGAAATCCAAAAGAATAAAGCTGCAAATTATGTTAAATATAATTAAATATTTGTGGAGAAAATTTTGGATTTTATCTGTCCTGTTGAAGAAGTAAAGATGATCCTCAAATATTAGTTTTATTAAAGAGAAAACAAATAACTAGAGAAATAGAGGACGTGAGGTCAATCTGTGAGAGAGAGAGAGAGAGAGAGAGGATTTTTAGATTAGTTTATATATTTAAGTTAGTGGGTTTCTTATTATCCATACATAATTATATTTTTAGCTAAAAAAAAAAGTATATCACCAAAAAAATTGATGATGTCCCTAATATTTAAATTATATAATAGTATAGAACTGAGTAATGTGCAGTTCCAAATATTCCGATGTACTAACTGGGTAAACCAAGAAAGCTTGGAAGCACCTACACCCTAAAATAGTTGTGACCATTAGCCCACATTAGAAATTTGTTGCATGCCCGAAGGCCCGCCAAAAATTTGTTATCATCCATGTAATGTAAGCCTTGTGCTTTGCATAGAGAGCTCTAATTATATATACTGGATCTGCATTTCTTCTTAACAAATTATTGAAGGCTATATGGCTGCTAAGTCCATATTGCAACTGCAGTTTCTGGAGGTCAATATATATTACACTTGCTCCCAAGCACAGAAAAAGGAAATTCCCTCTACAACCAAGTTTGGTGCAACTGTCTTGAAACAAGAGTAAACCATATTACTTGTTAAAGTTCATCTCCAGCAAAAGGATTCAAAACGTCATAGCAAATTCAATACAACAATCGCAAGAAATAGGGCATTATAAATTCGTAAACGGAACCAGGTGGAAATTGATGTTGGGTTTTTTATCTTTGTATTAGAAATTTTAGTCCCACTTCGGCTAGGCCAAAGGAAGTGTATCTCTATATACAAGCTATGCTTGTTTAGAGATACACAAGTGGTGTTGAGGTGCACATGGATGTGCCATGTGGAAGTATTTTTCTAGTGAAAAAAAAAAAGGCCAAATCAACAATGAAGTATTCATGCTTTTTGCTCTTTGAATTTATTCCATTGGAGTTAAGCCCAGGGCCGTAATGTGGCGTTTTGTTGGCGCACTTTGTACGTCAGTATCGTCGCTAGGCGCATAATGCGCTTAGTGCGCTTAAGTTGCGCTCGTTGCGCGAGCCGTTCGCGCGGCCATTCGCGAGGCCAGATGGCGCGGCAGTTAGTGCTGCAGGTTGCGCGGCGGTTGGCGCGCGGTGCGCAAGTGGCACAGTGTGCGGAAGTTGCGCGTGTGGCGCAGGTTGCACAGGGTACGCAGTGCGCTAGTGCGCGCTGGAGCGGATGTGCACGCGTTGCGCAAGTGGCGCAGATGGTGCGCACTGTGCGCCCTTTGGCTCAGATCGTGTCTGTGCACGATTGAGCAGTTACCGCATGTTCGGAACGGTTTCTTTCTACATTTCGAACATGTTACTAACTGGACGGTTACAGAGCGAAGCTATATAAGCTTCTCTGCTTTCTCTCTCAGAGACATAAGTTCAGAATTCACATAAGGCAGAAGTATTTTTTAGCACAATTTCTTACGTATTTTTACAGAGTTTGAGAGAGAAGAAAAGTAGTGCACCAGCGCCACTTAGCGCAGGAGTTCGTGCGCTTTCCGAGGAGTCAGAAGAGCAAAGTGTTCCAAAGTTCTCCGTCGAACTTGCTGGTTCCTGGAAGCTGTACGTGTGGGACGAATTAAACTTTGAGCAACGGTATCATTCACCCCAGCAGGTTGTTCTTCCATCTTTCGCCTGTCATCCACTTCGCTGCTGCTGCTGGCAATTCGATTTGTACCTTCTTTTTAGAAGTTCTACTATCGTTTGCTGCTGTTACAAAATCTTTTTAGATTTTCGTAATCCAGAATTCTCCTAGGATCTCTGTTGTGCACCTTCTTTGAGGTGTTGCATAGAAACATTATTTTTACAATTGTTTTATTTTCTCAATTTTCCATCGAAAATTGTGCCCCGGGATTAACAATCTCAAAGCTTAATTAATGAGATGGAAAACTTGAATGCTGCACTCATCAATCCTAACTTCACAAAGTAGAACAGTTTGATGGACAGCATTATCAAGTCTGGAAGAGGAATATTACTCTCACTATTCAACTCAGAGAAGTTGATTACGTGTTGTATGAGGAGGAACCTACTGTTCCAGAGACTGGATCTGCAGCCGCAATCTCTGCAGCTACTAAGAACCAGGCCAAATGGAGAAGGGACAATAGCATTTGTAGACTTATGATCCTAAATGCTATGGAAGACTCCCTTGCTGAATCATATTCGAAGAAGATTGTTGTCAGAGAGATTTGGGAGTCTCTGAAAAAACTGTATGAGGATGATAAGAACCGTAGCAAGATATTTCTTGTTGAAAAATATCGCAAGTGGTTCTTTGAAGACGAGAAGCCAATGCTGTTGCAGGTGAAGGAGTTCCTAAAACTGCGAAAGAAGTTGGAAGACGAGGCGATGCCCCTCCCCGACAAGTTTGTTGTTGGAGGGATCGTTTCGAAGCTCCCTGCTGGGTGGAGCAAGTTCTATGCAAACATGCATAGAAAGAAGTTGGAGATCACTCTCGACGATCTCCTGCAGAAAATCTACGTTGAGGACCAGATGAGGGCTCAACTGAAGGTGGACGCACTGTCCAAGCAATTGGCTAACGCCAATCTGGTTCATACCAGGAAACCAAGGAAAAAGCATGCGGCTTCCACAGTAAGAAGAAGGACCCTAACAATCTGAACATGAAGGGGACTTCCTTCAAGCAAAAGAAGGCAAAGTTTCAGATCCTTGTTTCAAGTATGACAAGAAAGGCCACTTCAAGAATGAATGCAAAGCAAAGACCAAGCAATCAGAGCTAGGAGAGCCTAGCAAGGTATCTATGATCACTGACGTTGTTGCTATGATTGCATAGGTCAATGCGGTGGGGACTGACTCTGACTGGTAGGTAGACACTAGAGCCACATGCCATGTCTGCTCCAGCATGGAGTGGTTCATCACCTATACACCAACTTCTGAAGTCGTTATAGTGGAAAACCAGACACAAGCTGAAGTGCTCGGGATCGGAACGGTAGTTTTGAAGCCGACTTCGGGAAAGTCTCTAAGGCTTCAAGGTGTGAAGCATGTATGCTATCACAAAGAACCTGATCTTAGGAGGCCTACTCTGCAATGCAGGCCTCAGGATGAACATCTATGCTGGCCAAATGGTGATGTCTATTAAGGAAACATATTTCGAAAAAGCTTTTTATACCGAAGGAATGTTCAAATTTCAGCTTGTAAATCAGTCTAATGTAATTAATGCAATCACTCCTTCTGCTTATACTCTTGAGTTGTGGCATAATAGGCTAGGACATGTTCATTGTAAACGAATAAACAAAATGTCTAGTCTAGGACTTATCTCCAAATGTGGGAGTAAGGTAGAGAAATGTGAAGTTTGTGCTCAAACGAAGATCACAAGGAAACCCTTTACTCGGGTTAATCGAAGTACAGATCTTCTGGAGTTGGTACATTCCGATATCTATGACTTCAAATAATTCTCTACAGAGGTCGGGATAAAGTATTTCATAACCTTCATCGACGACTTCTCAAAGTATGCGTTCGTCTACTTGCTGAAGGCGAAAGACGAAGCATTCGAGAAGTTTAAGGAGTTCAGGACCGAAGCTGAGCGGCAGACTGGACAACAACCCAAGAGAATAAGAAGTGATCGAAGTGGAGAGTACATGTCTCATGAATTCGCATCATTCTGCAAAGAATATGGAATTGTCAATGAGACCACGGCTCCGTACTCTCCTCAATCAAACGAAGTAGCAGAGAGAAAAAACAGAATGTTGACAGAAATGATTAACTCAATGTTGTTGACTGCGGATCTTCTAAAGTGCTACTGGGGAGAAGCTGCATTGACGGCCACTTTTATTCTAAATAGAGTGCCTCATGCAACTTCAGACATTACTTCTCATGAGTCTGGTTCAAGGTCAGACCTAACTTGAATGTCATTCGAGTGTGGGGGTGTCTGGCATATGTTAAGCTTTCAAATCTGAAGATTCAGAAGCTTAGGACAATAACTACAATGACAATCTTCTTGGGTTATGCCGTGAAGAGTGATGCTCGGAGATTTCTTAATATTGAGTCAAATCATATCATTGAATCTCACGACGCTGAATATTTTGAAGACAAATTTGCAAGGCACATGAACATTGTTCTTGCGGATATTCCGGAGAATAATGAGGGTGCGCAGGAAACTGAAGTCTTCAATGAGGATGTAGTCCAAGAAGATGTTGTTGTTGAAACAACGGTTGAACCAGAACTCGTTGAACCGTCAGCGAAGCGTGTAAGGAGGCCGAAGGACTTCGAAAATGACTTTATCATTTATCATGTGGAAGTAGATCCGCTTACCTATGATGAGGCGATGAAGACCAGAGACGCAGTTTTCTGGAAGGAGGCGATTGACAATGAAATTGATTCCATCACCTCAAATAACACTTGGGTGTTGGTTGATCTTCCTGAAGGAGCTAAACCCATCGGATGCAAATGGATCTTCAAGAAAAAGATGAAAGCAGACGGAACTATTGACAAGTTCCTAGGTTGGTAGCTAAGGGATTTTTTCAGAAGCAGGGGATCGACTACTTTGACACGTATGCTCCAGTAGCCCGGATGACCACCATCAGAATATTGATTGCTCTCGCAGCGATACATAAGATGGTGATACATCAGATGGATGTGAAAACGGTTTTCCTAAATGGTGAGCTGACCGAAGAAATTTACATGCAACAGTCAGAGGAATTTGTCGTCAAGGTCTTGAAGACAAAGTCTGCAAGTTGGTGAAATCCTTGTACGGTCTTAAACAGGCTCCCAAGATGTGGCATAAAAAATTTGACAAGATTATAAGGTCAAATGACTATAGGGTCAGCGAGACGGATAAGTTGTTTACACAAAGTTTGCTGATGGAAGAGGTGTACTCGTTTGTCTGTACATAGACGACATGCTGATCCTAGGTACAGATATGGGTTGTGTCACAGAGAAAAAGAAGTTCACCTCGAGCAAGTTCAGTATGAAGGACTTGGGTGAAGCTGATGTGATCTTAGGGATTAAGATCATCTGGACAGATACTGGACTAGCGCTGTCACAGTCTCATTATATTAAGAAGATGATCACACGTTATGGGTATCAGGATCTTCCAGGGATCAATACGCCTTACATGTGTGATCTAAAGTTGAAGCCTAATTCAGGGGAAAGCGTCAGGCAGCTAGAGTATGCAAGCGTAATCGAGAGTTTGATATATGCTACTACTGCTACAAGGCCTGACATAGCTTTCGTCGTGGGAATACTGAGTCGTTTCACGAGCAACCCAGGCATTGAGCACTGAAAAGCTGTGAAACGGGTTATGAGATATCTCAAGAAGACTCAGATATATGCACTGCACTACAGCGGAGATCCGTCGGTAGTGGAAGGCTTCAGTGATGCCAGCTAGTGCTCAGATGTGGAGAGCGAGAGGTCCACAGGTGGATTCATTTTTATAATGGATGGAGCTGCTATATCGTGGAAGTCGAAGAAGCAGACTATGCTCTCACGGTCATCCATGGAATCTGAGTTCTTTGTACTTGATACTGCAACGGAGAAAGCAGAATGGCTTCGAGAGCTCATGTATGATCTTCCAGTGGTTGGGGCACAAATACCGACAATACCGATATACTGCGTCAACCATGCGACTGCGGCGGTGGCATTAAATAACCTCTTCAACATAAAGAAGAGGACTGTGCGGTTAAAGCACATGGCAGTACACGATTTTATCAAGAAAGGTGTAATTGCAGTAATTGATGTTCAAAGTCAGAAAAACTTGGCAGATCCTTTCACCAAGGGCCTCAAGCGCCAGCTGGTCGATAACACAGCAAGTAAAATGGGCTTGAAGGCATTCTGATATTGTATTATTGCAATCCTACCATAAAGTTTTATGCTTTTAGTTCAAAGAGAAATCTACTAGGCATCTAGCTTTTGATTCAAGGGAGGACCATTAATCGAAAGAATATCAGGAACGGTGGGTACATGTCCTATTGGGCATGGAGAGGTTACGGACCTACAACCATTGTTGTCTACTGTTATTTTCTACAAAAAATGGATCCGGTAGGAATGTTGGCTTAAACGCCTTAATGAGTTCTCAGGAAGAGTGAATGCCTGGTGTGCTTTACAGGAAGCACGGTAGCGCAGTACTACAAGGAGTGAAACTCCTTACTACTATGGGGTGACTCCACCATGAGGTTCCCGAAAGGGATAATGCCTTGGCTTTGTGAGCCAAGTCACAGTGGCGTAGCACCGCAAATAGGCAGGTAGCATAATATTGTATGTTGAAATTAAAGAGAGGTGTAGTCAGCACTACAAAGGAAAGGAGTTCCCCATGTTAAAGTGGCACGACACCACGATGAGGTACCCGGATAGGGGTAAAGCCTCGGCCTTGCAAGCCATGTCGCTGCGGTGTAACACCACAAGGGAGCCTAAGGCTTCATGCTGTGTAGTATGGCACTACAAAGAGGCGGTGACCTCAGGCTATAATAGTATGACACTACGATGATGTTTCCGGTACGGGGTAAGGCCTCGGCTTTAGGCCATGTCATAGCGGTGTAGCACCGCAAGGAAAGTGCTTCATGCTATGTCTCTTTAATAAAGAACTCACCTATAGTGTATGGACCGAGATAGCAGGTCGTCTCTTGAGGGTAAACTTGTAGATGTCCAAAATTATACACTAAAACCAGGCTGACACAGTGCCTTTAATGTGCAGCCAGAAGCACATGTTACTACATTATGTGATGTCACACTCACTTCTAATTATGGATATTTTAGTCATTGTGTATTATTTTAAATTTATTTAAAATATTAATTAAATTGATTGTTGTGTGGTTTGGATTGGTGTTTTGGTAGGACCAAGATGGTATAACCTTAGTCAACCTTGATTAGAAGCCTAATAATGCAATTACATTTATTATTGTCTTTTTAGATTTAATTTAGAATTATTATCTATTTTTAAGAATTATTTAATTCATTTTTAGCTATTTTTCATTAAGCCTTTTGTCAATGGGCCTTTCTAGCAACTTAAGAATGCTTGGCCCATGACTAAACCCTAACCCTAATACCCCCCCATGCTTTGCCGGCCAAACAACAGCAGCCCCCCCCCCCCCCCTCACATTGTGTAGAAACCTAATCTCCTTCATAAATCCAAAACCCTAGTTTTTTCCTTCTCTTCTAAATGTCCCGTTCTCTCATTTCTCAACCAAATCCTTCCAAACGAAGTGCGTTGCGACCGTTAGGAGGAGAGAAACATGTTGGAGATTTGCTAGTGAGGGATCGGAGGCGTTTGACCGGAGGAAAGCGACATCGACGTATTTTGGAGGCTTGTTTCATTGAGTTTTGACACTCAATAGGTAAATCTCCTTAAACACCTATTAAATTCTATTTTTTTCTTCGTAGATACATCCATATAGGTACCCCAAACTTGTGCATTAAGTTTTGTAGGTTTGTGATTTCGTTTGATAGCCGTATCGGACACGTGTCGGTTCTATGGAACACGTGTTCGACGAAATGCCACTTATAACTGAAAAGTGTTATTTTTTGATTCTGTTTTCACAAATTCCTTGCTAATATTATTTGTAATAACTTTCGGGAAGACGAATCTGGAATCGGCACGATTTTAGTGTCCGAATCGGATACGAACACGCGTGCACGAGGCCCGTTCACGGCCCCGTGCATGCCCTACTGTCTATGCGTCATAACTCGACGCAAAGGGCTCCGTTTCACATGAAATTTTATGGGAACGTGGAGGCAACCTCTGCTCACATGCTCCTAAAGTTTCACAACATTTTGTGGAGCATGCGCGGAGAAATCTTACGCGTGCGGTTCAGCCCGTACTGTGCACGCGACTGAAAAGTGCCGCTGACTCGGCCTTCGTACATGAACACGACACGACGAGGACCCGTTACAGGAGCACCAGCACGAAGCCCTATACCTGGGATACCCAGGGACTCGATCCTGAGACACGGCGTGGCTCGAATCGTGATCCACGTGGCTCGACACGCGCCCAGGGGCACGCACGCGCGCGCGCACAAGCCCCGCGGGATCCGCGTGTCCTGTGTCGCATAGACACGACGTGGTGTCATGTCAATATATCCTAGACCTAGCCCGGGACCCTACCTAGCTACGTGCACGAGCACGAGACTTCTCGCATTGCGTGCGACGTCCAATCAGACGAAACGCACGTGCACGTACACGTTCCAACGCGTGTATCCGGTTTTCTGATACGCACTCCGTGGACACGATACGGACACGATTTCGACTCCGTGAGTACCCGATCACGTCACACACATAGACACCTTCTTGTTTGCCAAGTTTTGTGGGTTTTAGTTGGGTATTTTGCGATTTGGGTCTCAAGTTGAGATTTCGGGTTTCGAATATATATATATATTGTAGGGTGTGAAAAAATTATGACACGCTGACATAAGACTCAACCAAAGCCATACGCTCAAGTCCATACGCTCAGCCAAAGCCATACACTCAAGGCCATACGCTCATCCAAAGCTGTACGCTCAGTAAATATTTTATTATTTCTTAAATGACAGCACAGCATACATTTAATGGAGGATGAATCTGACACTTCGTTTTTCGTACAAAAGACAGCTGCCCTATGAAGATTAGCCGTCGTATAGGTTTTCGAGAATTGATTTTGTCTCTTACGAGGACAGCTCATCAGCCATTATAAATACATGGCCATCATTACTGTCATTTCTGACAGTCTGTCAGCCATCATATCTGCAACACGACGCTCGAGAGATATTTGTCAGTTATTAGAAGATATGGCGTATTCGAGAAGAATGAGGATAGCCACGTGTCTACTCCCTCAATGCATACGACTCTTTGCCAAATCAAGTGAGCATATGGACTCCATACGACTCCTTGCCAATCAAGTGAGCGTATGGACTCCATACGACTCCTTGCCAATCAAGTGAGCGTATGGACTTCATACGACTCCTTGCCAATCAAGTAAGCGTAGGGACTTCATACGACTCCTTGCCAATCAAGTGAGCGTATGGATTTCATACGACTCCTTGTTAATCAAGTGAGCGTATGGACTTCATACGACTCCTTGTCAACCAAGTGAGCGTATTAGCTTTGTATGACTCTTTCTCAACAAAGACAGCGTATCACAGCAAATACGTTCAAGATGACTTCAAATGTATAGTCAACACACGTTCTCACGTGTCCTGTACTCAGTTACCCACTTACTCAGAAGTTATGCAACGTGGCATCCATGCCATCAATCTCTCCTAGATATATCCCACTACTCTCAACCGCACTCTAATGTGTCTCCATCAGAATTCGCCATGCGTCCCTGCAGTTATGCACACGTCAAGTAACTGACTGAGCGTATGCTTCAGAACGGTTATCCAGAACTCTATAAAATAGAGTTTCTTCATCTTCATCAGACATTACAGTTAATTTAGAGAGAACAGAGAGATTGTCCAGTTGCTGTCCAAGTTCTTCGAAGTTCGAGTTTTCTTTATCGCATCGTCCAAGGGATAAAGTAATCGTCTTCTAGATTAGATTCCTACAGTTGTAATTTTCCCAGAAACACAATAAATAAAGTGAATTTATTTATGGAAAATAAATTGGCGACTCTGCTGGGGAAAGCTGTCTCCTCCAACGAGATAGCAACAACTCAATGCGATACTTCGTCGATCGGTTCGACGAAGAAGACGATGGTCGTACAATTCGACCAATCTGCTTACGAAGAAATGCTTAAGGCGAAGGAGGGCCGAACTGCTTCCTCCGCTCTTCTTGCTGCCAAGAAGAAGGAACGCTCTGTCTATATCCCTAAATCTTCTTCGACGGCCCGAGATGCTTCTGTCACCTCTCACACTGACAAGAACACGTCTTCAACTTTAATAAAGCACGCCTCGGCTTCTCTGAACACGGCAACAGTGGCTTCTCCTAGTCACGCTGACAAAGTAGGTTCTTTAACCAAGTCAGCGTGTCCAAGGAAAACCATCTCTGGACATGTCAAAGTCTCTTCTCCTTCTACCCTTACGACAGCAGTCGACTCTCTAGCCATTAATGACTCTGTGCGTATAGCAGTTAAAGGGCAGCGTACGGCAAAGGCAGCGTACAACAAAAGCTAACAGCAGGCAGCATATGCTAAGCCAAAGCCAGCGTATGCTAGTAAAAAGGCAGCATATGATCAGAATTCCAAACTGAAGTCAGCATATGCCAACCAATACAGTTCTTTGACGGTTTCTCAAAATCAAGCTGGGGATTCTCTTCCACAGAACATACAAATGATTCCCCCACAACTTGCACATCTTGTGCCAACCAAGGAGAAAGACTCTTTAGTCAACTCCTCTACTCCTAAGGTCTTTACCTCTGGAGTCAATTTGACTAGTAATTTTACTAGATCAAACAAAGGAAAACGCCTTTTGGCTACTTCCTCTAAAGATGGATTATTACCGACTCCCAGTCGGAATAATGTCCATCTTCTTTCTCTCAAAATTTCTCGATCTGAGAAAGGCAAATTACAAGTATCCAAGACTGATACCAAAGTTATATCTCCTACGGATCTTCGTAACAAGCTTAACCGGAATCATCTCAGTTCCACTTCCGGTATAAAGAAGCCTTATCAAACTGAGACAAGTATACTAGACTCTGATGCAGAATATGCCAAGAACTATGTCGCTCAAATTAATCGGTCTTTATACACTCAAGAACCGAGAAGACAGAAGAATAAGAGACAAGTTTCTACACAGAAACTATTTTCAAATACTTCCCAATCTGTTCCTACAGATCTCCGGGAACATTTGCAAAACAAACGGAGAATTGATACTCCATTTGGCTATGACATTGCTCATATTTGCCATGAAAAGCATGGTTGCAACTTCCAACCTCGGGTTGTGATTCAATGTTGTTGTTCACCAAAAAGACGATCTGTTTTCGAACGGATTCAATATGAACCAATACTGGACGAAGACGAACCTCTTTATGCTTCTGTCAATATGACCTCCAGAAATATTGGGGGTAGAATACGATCTGATGCTATGTCAGATTCTGAAGATGGTGTTTACCTCGGCACCCGATCTAGGACCAGAGCCTCGACCAGGGTCTCTTCTTCTTCTCATCCAAGTGATAATCCAGAGATCACAGAGGACTTCCTTGGAGAGTCCAACTTTCCAGTATTGACTCCCGTAAATAGCCCCGGGAAAGATACTGACTCTCATAGCGATGATTCAGAACAGACTGTTTCATCGTCTATTCCTCGAACAATTACCACTTATATGGTAGATAGTAATCAAGAGCCTTCGACTAGCACTGAAGCTCATGAACAAAGGATTTCTTCCTTGGAACAACAGTTGCGAGCTATGGCAGATACATTGAATGCTATGCATACTCTTATGCAAGCTCAGCAACGAACTCAGCAAGTTCAAACAACAGTACCACCAGTGGTATTAAATACTCCTGTTGCTCCAAACCCGGAACCCTCTACTATTCCGGGGGTACAGTCTAATGTCCCTGTCCAACCTACTCCAAGTCAGTCCAGAGCTGGGGGTGGTACTTATGCTGCAGTCCCTCCCCCCAATTACACTCAACAAGCTACAACTCCACAATCTTCTAGAGTTGTTACTGAAGAATTAAGGAATCTCCGAACTCAATTTGAGACATTCAAACAGAAGGATGGTTTACAAAGGTTAGGTATCAAGCAACCTTATCCGATAGAATGGAAGCAAGTATCATATCCTCCTAAATACAAGCCACCTACTATCTCATTCTTTGATGGAACCACTTCTCCAAGTCAATTTATTAATCACTTTGAAGTGATGACTGACCAGCTACAACCAAGTGACGCCCTCCTTACTCGGGTGTTTGTTGGATGTCTCAAGGGAACAGCTTATGAATGGTATAGAAGTCTCCCTGATGGGTGTATTACCTCATTTGCCGATTTCAAACAAATGTTTCTTGAACGGTTCTATGAAGGGCTCAATGATATGACTATGTCTGCTCTCATAAGAATCAAACAGAAAAATAATAAAACTACTGAGGACTTCATTGAAAGATTCAGAAGAGAAGCCCTCAAAATGCCTCTTGGAACTCCCGATGCTGTTACTATCGACACTTGCAAGTCGAATCTATTACCAATCATCAGCATGTGGACAGGGTCCACTCAATTTCAAGATTAGCCTTCTTTCATCGTCAGTGCCAAAGCCGTCGAAGTCAGTGCTGAAACCTTCAAAGGCCTGGGGGTACAAATGGCTCCCAAAGAATCAAATCAGAGTGCTAGCAATAGTGCTCGACCCAACAATCGTAAAAGAAAAGAGGCTCTTGAAGTCAATCTCCAGAGCAATAGTCAAGAGACAAAAGCTATCCAAGCTACCACAGCTCCAACCAATCAACAACAGAGACCTCCTCGGCCGAAGGAAGAGTATTCTTTCGACGATGACGATGTTCAGGGTATCTTTGAATGCTTGCTCAAAGGTAACAAGATTCAATTGCCAGAAATCAAAAAGCCTGATGAAGCCAACAAGACGGATCATCCAAAATACTGTCCATATCATAGAATGCTGGGTCATACAATCCGGTCTTGCTATGTATTAAAAGGAAAGATCCAGGAAATGATTAAATCAGGAGCTGTGACACTGACACCTAAAGACAAGACAGTCGCAGCAAATGTGATTTCAATGCAGTTTGGTGACTTCCCTCCATTAATGGTGGAAAGTGGGATTGTTTCTATCCCCAAAGCAACTCTGGAAATTGTGAACATCCCACCTGCACAGAATGAAGGACTTGTTCCCGTCACAACTAAGAAGGGAGAGATCATGTGGATTCATCCGGATTTAATGACGGAGTTCGAGACGCCTTCCTCTTCTCCTCGGAAGACTCCTTTGTCTAAAAAGAAGCCTGGAAAGATTAAGTCATGCAATGTGACTTCTAGTATCACACCCAATCTTTCTCTAACCCCTACTTTTATCTTGGCAGGAAATTCACCCCCTACGGAGGTAAAAGTTGTACCTCAATTTGAAGATAGATACAAGCCTGCATTCCACCTATATAGTTCACAATCTCGTGAATTAATGGCGAAGATGGGTTATGACCTAGCCACTGCCACTGGTTTGAACTCAGGCAAAGGACTTCAAGCTCCTTTAGCTATCACTATGAGACATAATCAATCTCGTGTTGGCCTTGGTTTCTGGAATGAAGCTCTCATCAAACACAAAAGAACTAAGAACAAAATAAAGAATTGCAACATGGTTTCGATAAACCCTGAACCTGAAGTCGAAGTTCTTGCCGTAACTCGGTCAGGAAAAATATATCTAAAAGATTATGCTGAAATTCCTGAAGAAACTCCTGATGTCCCTCCGGTTACAACTCCAACAACAATCCCTAATGGAGAACCTTCAAATGTTCCTGTTGAGACAATTCTCTCTAAACCAACAGCAGCTGACAAAGGCAAACAACAAGTCCGCTTCGATAAACCATTGAAGAAGTCATTTCCTACAGGACTTGAAAGGCCTTATAATTTTGATATATTGGCCCAACTAGCCAATACACCAGCTAAATTGTCAATCTTCGAGCTCTTACGCCTCTCTAAAGAGACTCGAGAAACTCTGAGTGAAGCGCTGTTGCAAGCAGAAACCTGCCTAACTTTGTTCAAGAAGTCGGAAACAGAACCAGTCTCTCGTCTTCACTGCCATAATGTATTGGAATTTATTCCAAACATTACCTTTACGCAGGACGATATGCTGCTAGAGGATAATCGACATGACCGTCCTTTATATTATACAGGATATGTCGATTCTATGAAGGTTGATCGTCTACTGATTGATCCAGGATCCGCTCTCAGTATTATGCCGAAGACTATGCTAGATGCACTGAAAATACCCGTGCATAGTCTTTCCAGTACTATCACTACCATCTTGGGATTTAATCAAGGAAAAAGTGAGCCTTTGGGCAAGATTCGCCTCAAATTTCAAATAGGCGATCTTCGCACTAAGGTTACTTTCTACATCATCGACAATCATGGTTGCTCATATAATGCTCTATTGGGGAGACCATTCTTGCATGAACATAATATTGTTCCTTCGACTCTTCATCAATGCTTCAAATATGTTGATGATAATGGTGAGGTTCAAAAGGAAGTTGCAGATCTCTATCCATTTAAAGGAGTCGAAGCTTACTTCAATGACTCTCACATGTACAAAGACGAATACTCAAAAGTCTTGCAAGCTATGGATGACGACGATGAGACATCAAAAGTCGACACCTTTGTTATTCCTGTAAAAGGGCGTATCACTCATCCGCAGTCTCCTAAACCATCTGAAGAAGGTTCACTGATAATTCCTGCCAGTGGACGTACTACTACATTGCCTTCCCAAGCTCCACAAAGTTCGCTGATAATTCCTGTCAGTGGACGCACCATTCCCCCTCCATCTTCTCAGGCTAGACCAGATACTCTAGTCATTCCAGTCAGTGGACGTACTACTTATCCACGATCTTCTTCAAGGGAGCTCACCTCTTCTAAGCCTTTTGTTATCGATCTTAATCGAAACAAAACTTCTGATCGCTCTTCTTCTCCCCATTTAGTCATTAATTTGACTAAGTCTGATAAGGCCCAGCCTTCTTGTAAATACAGCATCTAATATCAATGAAGCATCTCCTTTACAGTATATTGATGTTTGTAATCATGTACAAAGTTATTTACAATTGCTAGATAGCTTAGAGCCACTAACTATAGGAGTTGTTCAAACTCTTCACACAGAAGTATCATTAGAGTCTATACAAAGATCATACTTCGTGGTCCCTATTAGAAAGTTAGGAGAAAATCCAATATTCTTCTATAAAGGACCCCAGAATCCTCCTAACCTGGAAGAAGATGACAAAAACGATGATACTTGAAGATTACAATTACGTCGTTATAGTCAGCAGTCCAAAAATATCATCAAGAATATGGGTTATGACTTCAGAAACAGCCTCAATAATAGAAAAGGAAGAAGAATGCCTGTTCGAATTCCTCCATTAAAATACAGAAGGACAAAATGTGGTTTAGGTTACATTGCTCCTACCCCCTTTATCAACGCAGTCCATGAGGATTCAGAATCCGATGGAGATGAACGATCTGAATCTTCCGATTCCCTCTCTTGGGATTCTGACACAAGCATTGGCGATCTTCATCGTTCTATTCTATCCATCAATATGGTCTCTGCCGATGGCCCACAAGAAAATGATGAAGATGAGGATGATTTTGAAACATCACCCGAATCAGAACAATGGGCTCAAAGATTAGATAACCAATGGGAATTCAGGTTCGAGCAAAGAGAACCTCCTACTGAAGATAAATTGATCCAAATTGATGTCGGTGAAGAGGGGTCCCCTAAACCAATATTCATCAGCGAAAGTCTTTCGGAACCAGATAAGCAAGACATGATCAAGCTTATTCATGATTATATCGATGTTTTCGCCTGGAGCTACGAAGATATGCCAGGACTAGATCCGAAGATCGCAACGCACAAACTTAATTGTTGGCCCAATGATTGTATCATATTTTTGAATATGATTAATCTGTTAAGTTTAGCATTTCATTATCACTAATCTTTATACTATCACTATAGCATTTCTACTTATACTTATACCTTTGGTGATATGTGCTTATTGTATTACATATTAGTGATATGAGTTTTTATTATATATACCTTAAATTTAATTGAGCTACCAAAATCAGAACTATGTTTTGATTATGGTTATTCAATTAAGTTTAACATTATGATATCACTAATATTTATGCTATCACTATATAATTGATACTTAAACTTTGCATAGTCCTAATGTGCTTTAATCTTATCATTCTTGCTACATGTATATTGCTTTGTTCGTCTAACATGCATTTGCAGAAAAGCAATTAGCAAGATCAAATGTAGATATATGCAATGAAGAAATTATGGTGGGCCAAAGACGATGGTATTCCACAAAGATTTCTCTGAACCGCCCGACGACATCTTCGGAGGTATTCAGTTTTCACAAACTGGATATCTTTGGACAGCTGCCGCCAAGGGAAAAAGCCAGCACCTATCAAAGGAAGAAGCCAAGCCATGCCATCATCGTTTCAAGACTCTGAAGAAGCCTGCACCTGCCTATGTTTATCTTGAGTCTGTAATGAGTCTTAGAAATTATTGTAAACACAAGAAATAGATGGCAAAATCGAAAGGTATGGCAGAAATAAGCCCAGGATCATTTTTGGTGGAAAACGGCATACCGACGGTATACCGGTGTATACCGACGGTATACCGATTTTTGTTCACAGAAAGTTTCTGTTTACAAAATCGGCATACCGACGGCATACCGGTCCATACCGACGGTATACCGCTTCCGAAACGTTGAAATTCCAACGGTCGGATTTCCAGCCATTAATGATCCCAACGGCTATATTTCTAGCCGTTGCAATCCCAGACCGGTATACCGACGGTATGCAGAATCATACCGGCAGTATGCCGGTTCGTGGACTGAAAAGTTGCCTTGGCTCTTTTCAATGCTTTGGTTATAAATAGCCTTGAACTCCTTCATTCAAGGTTGATGCTTTGAGCCTAAAAATTTCTAAACCACCAAGGCCTATCCACAAACAACTCTACATAGCTTTCATTTGCCATTCACAAATTGTGTTAGAGCTATTGAGTTGAAAAGTGAGATCTTCATCCTATTGTATAAGGAGATCAAAACCTATTGTGAAAGGTTGAAGTTGGAGAGTCTTCGTATCCAAACTCTCGGTTGAAGTTGGGGAGTCTTCGTATCCAAACTCTCGGTTGAAGTCGGAGAGCCCTTCGGATTAAAGCTCTTGTGTAAGAAGTTGGCGAGTTCTTCGGATCCAAACTCGTGTGTAACTATTTGCTCAAATAGTGGATTAAAGCCGGAGAGAGTTCCGGGACTGGACTGCCTCTTAGGAGGATACCAGGATATATCGGGTGTCGGTATTGTGTTTGCTTCTTCTCTTGCACTTATATTTTTAAATTACCAATTAGCTTGTGCTAAGTGCTTGATTAGTTAGCTTGACCCTATTCACCCCCCTCTAGGGTTCCTACATTAATATCATGCCAAATGCTAAACCGGTCAAACAACAACAACGACGATTTCGTCCAGACATTATGGATACGATTGAAGCTGAAGTCAACAAGCTTATGGCTTCCGGATTTATTCGAGAGGAATAACATCCTGAATGGGTGGCTAACATCGTTCCTGTCCTCAAAAAGACCGGCAAGATCAGAGTCTGTATAGACTTTCGCGATCTCAATGCGGCTTGTCCTAAAGACGAGTTTCCTCTTCCAATTACCGATATCATGATCGACAATACGTGTGGTTTCGAACGAATGTCATTCATGGATGGGTATTCGAGGTACAATCAAATCAAAATGTTTCCAGATGACGAGAGACATACTTCCTTCAGAACGCCGATTGGTACATACTGTTATACAGTGATGCCATTTGGTCTCAAAAATGCAGGAGCAACATATCAGCGAGCAATGAACACTATATTTCGCGAACATCTCCGAAAAATAGTTGAATGCTATGTTGATGATATTACAGTCAAAAGTCGACGAAAGGAGGATCATATCCAAGATTTGAAGACTATCTTTGATTTAATGCGTCAGCATCAACTTAAAATGAACCCTACTAAGTCCTTCATGGGTGTCTCTAGTGGCAAATTTCTCGGCTTCGTCATTACTGCTAAAGGTATACACGTGGATCCCGAGAAGATCAAAGCCATTCAAGAGATGCGTCCTCCACTCACCTTAAAAGAGCTACGAGGATTTCAAGGAAGAATTGCTTACATCAGGAGATTCATTTCCAACTTATCAGGACGCTGCAGACCATTCAACAAACTTCTGAAGAAAGGTGTATCTTTCGTCTGGAACGAAGAATGTCAAAAAGCATTTGACGATATCAAACAGTATCTCATGAACCCTCCAGTTTTGGTACCTCCCGTCTCGGGAATACCATTCCTTCTATATGTTCGAGCCATGGATCATTCTCTCGGTGCATTACTCGCCCAAAAAAATAAAGATGGCCATGAACAGGCTATTTATTATCTCAGTCGCACAATGACAGGTGCTGAACTGCGTTATTCTCCAATCGAGAAAGAATGCCTAGCATTAATGTTTGTCGTTCAGAAGACGCGACATTATATTATCGGTCAAACGATTTACGTCATTTCCAGAGTGAATCCCATCAGGATCATGATGAAGAAACCCGGTATTCTCAACTCCAGACTAGCTAATTGGAGAATCTTGTTAGCTCAATACGACATGCATTATATTCCTCAGAAGTCAGTTAAAGGACAGGCTCTTGCTGATTTTCTGGCAGCTCATGCAGTTCCAGAAGATTCTAAATTATATGATGAGATTCCAGATGAAGTTCTGGATTCAAATCTGGTTTCTGAAGAAACTCCTACCTGGCGTCTATTCTTTGATGGAGCATCTAGAATAGGTCCTAATGGAGATATTGTCGCTGGAGTTGGGATTGTTCTCGTATCCCCAGAAGGACTAACTATTCAAAGGGCTTATTCTCTGGATCAATCATGTTCAAACAATGTAGCCGAATACAATGCATTGCTCATCGGTCTTCAACTTGCTAAACATCTGGATATTCAATATTTAGAAGTTTATGGAGACTCCAGGCTTATCATCAATCAGATTAGAGGAACATATGAAGTCCGTCATCAGGATTTGATACCTTATCATCGAGCAGCACTCTCTATGGCATCTTCCTTTGAAGGTTTCTTTATTGAACATGTTCGACGAGCCTGTAATACAGAAGCCGATGCTTTGGCTAACCTTGCCGCTGTGTTAGCCATACCAATCAGACGTCAGCAAGTGATAGTGGTTCATAACCGAGAACTATTCTACGTTGAGAATAATTTGGCTTTGGGTTTTCCCCATAATCTAAATGAAAATTCTCTCAACCTTGATGAACTTTCTTCTGACTTTAATACTGGATTAAAGTTTGACAGTGTCCTCGTCTTCTTTCGATTCTCTATGGAATATGTCTTTTCTAACAAAACAGAAGCCATAACTGAAGACCGGAGACGTCCATTTTTAGACTTTGTGTTGTATGACATACTTCCCGACAATCCGAGCGAAGCAGCATCTATCTGGCGTCGTTCTCCTCAGATTCTACTATAATCATACAACGAAGACGCTATATCGTCGGGCCTACGACGGTCTTCTCCTCCGATGCATCGCTGGTGAAGAAGCACAATAGATTATCCGTGAGGCACATGATGGTGTTTGCGGAGCCCATCAACCAGGTCCTAAGCTTCAAGATCGTATCCGACGCATGGGTTATTATTGGCCTACGATGGTGGCTGATGCTATTCAATATGCTCGGAAATGTAAAGCCTGTCAAATTCATGCAGACTTTATCCATTAATCGTCAGAATTCTTACACCCAACAGCGGCATCGTGGCCCTTTGAGGCTTGGGGCATGGATGTCATTGGTCCTATTAATCCACCATCATCAAAAGGACATCGGTTTATTCTAGCAATAACCGATTACTTTTCCAAATGGGCTGAAGCAATCCCGTTATCTGAAGTCAAAACTTCCAATGTCATCAACTTCGTCAAACATCATGTCATATATCGATTTGGTGTTCCTCGGCGTATTATTCATGATAACGGACCGCAGTTCGTCAGTCAGAAATTTACTCGATTCTGCGACGACCATCGAATCAATAATTTAGCTTCTACAGCATATAATCCAGCAACTAATGGATTGGCAGAAGCTTTCAATAAAACGATCATCAAACTCTTGAAAAAGTTCGTTTCTTCCAACAAACGCAACTGGAGCTAGGGGTGAGCATTCGGTTTATTCGGTTCCAACCGAACCGAATAAGCAAAAACCGAATTGGACCGAAACCGAATAAGCAAAACCGAAACCGAACCGAATTGGTCAATAACCGAACCGAACCGAACCGAATTAAATCGGTTCGGTTTATTCGGTTTTCGGGTTTTTTTGTGTGTTTTTTGTTAATATATATAATAACTAAATATACCTAGATATATTCAGTATATATCTATAACATATACCTATATATATTTAGTATATACCTATAATTAACACACACACACACACACAAATATATATATATATATATATATATATATATATATAAACTAAATTTTCTTATTCGGTTTTCGGTTTTGGACCGAAACCGAATCCCAAAACCGAAACCGAAACCGAATAAGAAAAATTAGTATTTTAAAAACCGAAACCAAACCGAATTATTTCAAAACCGAACCGAATTCCTTATTCGGTTCGGTTCGGTTCGGTTTTCGGTCCAAAACCGAATAATGCTCACCCCTAACTGGAGCGAGAAGTTGGGTGAATGTTTATGGGCCTATCGCACCACAGTTCGAAACGCGACTGGATGTACGTCTTTCTCTTTGGTATATGGGTGTGAAGCTGTTCTTCCCCTTGAGATCCAGATTCCTTCTCTAAGAATTGCAATCTCCAATGAACTTACAACAGAAAATAATGATCGTCTTCGACTTCAAGAGCTGGAAGCGTTAGATGAAAAGCGATTGTATGCTCAACAAAATATCGAGTTGTATCAAGCCCGAATTTCAAAAGCTTTTAACCGGAAAGTGAAAATCAGAGCATATCAGAAGGGAGAATTGGTCCTTACTGTCAGACGTCCTATGACCATGACACATATGAGCAAAGGCAAATTTGATGCGAAATGGGAAGGCCCATTCGTAGTAAACAAAGTCTTCTCTAATGGAGCATATCAACTTGCCTCTATGGATGGTAAAATCACGATGATGCCTATCAATGGCAAATTCTTAAAGAAATATTATGTATAAATTTCATCAATGTATAATATTTTCATTATTCCCCAGCAAATATAAGATCAGAGTTAATTCTTCCCTACAAAAATTATCTCGATATCGTTATCCCCAGCGGAAACTGATATTCTACCACGTATCATCTTCCCAGAGAATTTGATATTCTGTCTTATTATATCCCCAGTGGGTTTAATAAAGATCTTGTATAGAAAATCACGTCCATATTACCTCTGAATTTTCTATCTCAGTATCATATTTTCTATTCTATGAAAATGATATCTAGTCTTTTGATTTCCGAGTTCAAAGATCATGGAAAATAGAGTCCAAAGATATCTTTATATCTGAATTCTATTTTCTCTAATCAGTATTAAACTAAAATTATCTTTGGTTTAATATCATCTGATAGAATTACAAAGGTTATTTGTATATTCTATTCTATTGAAATATGTTATGTATTATTTACCTCTGAACATATTTTCTACAAAAATATTATCCACAGAATTGAAATCAAGTCAAGATATTCATTTCAAAGTTAAAATACTGATTACAATTGGGTATCAAAAATTCAACACATGAAAAATGTAAAAGATCTATTTAGGAGGAGTAATTATCTCCTGAATACGAACAATTACATTATTCATCTTTTCTTCATGAGCTTTGTGGATTCGCTCTGCTGCTTCAACTCCAACCATTCGTTGGTCATAATCCGCGATAATAAAGCTACGACGGTTTGTCTCTTCAATCTGGTTAGTCTGCATCAGTTCCCGCTCTTGCTGTAAAAGTTGGTAGCGTTCAGCTTCAGATGTACGAGCAGTGGCAATCTCCAATTGCTCCTTTTCCATGGAGGCAATTCGCTCTTGAAGACGAGCCAACTCCTCTTTCAACTCCTTAAGCTCTTCAGCTTTTGAGATTTCATCTTTCTCCAGACGCTCCATATTCTGACGAGTGGTTATTATCTCTTCATATTTCGCCATTAACTCTTCAGAAGACAGAGCGAGGAATTCTTTCAAAGCAGTATGCTGAGCTTGAGCTTCATTTTCCAATTGGGCAATCTCAGCTGCAGTCAAAGACTTAATATCCTCCTTTTTGATCTTCCAGTACTTATGGATGGTTGCTTCTAAATCATTCAGGAGATGCTCAAAGAAGACACACTGGGTCTCATAACCAGCCTGTCTTAAAGCTAAAAGCGGGAACTTGATCGCTGCTCGAAGACTCGAAAAAGGCATAGTTTCTGTAGCTCCCCTTCCCGAAATTTGTGAAATATTTTATTTATTATTTAATTGATTTAAATGGTGAAATCTATATTTTAGAAATAATTAATTAGTTATTATTTTGTGGTGATTAATAAATAGTATTATTATCATAGGTGTATGATTGTGTAAATATAAATATACGTATAATGAGTGTATAAGTATTTATGTATATAAAGGTATATTAAATGTATAGTTATTTATGTATATAAATGTATATTATTATTGATAAGTTATATATATATATATATATATATATATATATATTAATATTGGTATATCAAGACTGGTAATATATGTATATATATTAATATTGATATGTGTATTTTATATAAATATATACATGTATATATGGACGTAGGGTTGTAGGTGTTTAAAGGTATTCATTATGTTCTATAAAAATATTGGTATATGGTATACTATAAATATTCTAGTATTTTATTATTTTAGAAAAGTGTACGCATATAAGTACATATATATATAAGGATTTTATATATATATATATAAAGGATTTATAAGGATTTATAAATATATATATATATATATATATATATATATATATATATATATATATATATATATATATATATATATATATATATATATATATAGGATTTATATATATAAAGGATTTATATGGATGTACATATAAATATAAATGTATATTGTATATATGTGCGTATGGGTGAATATGTATATATATATTGTAAATGTATATAGTGAATACGTGTATATATATACGTGTTTGTGTATGTATACCAAAATATATATAGAGATAATTATATACATACATATATATATATATAAATATATATAGAATACATATTTATAATTGTATGAAAGTGTTAGTAAATAGAATAAGAATAGCAGCAGTTGAGAGCCTGGACCCAAGCCCCATTGGCCGGGCCCAACCACCCCTGTGAACAAATTCCCTTTAGATTCAAATGAAACCCGAGCCCAAGCTCAGCCTTTCCCCCGCACAGGAATCCGCGTATATATACCGGCGAGTTGTCGAGAGGGGAGGAGAATCGAAAAGAAACCCTAGCATCCACGCCGCCAACCCCCCCCCCAGCCTGGGCGCGGCCGCGCGCCACCCTGGGCGCCGCCGTGGGCGGCCAGAACCGCCGGAGGGCGCGCGCACAGCGCGCGAGGGAAACAGTAAGGACAGCAGCGTCCCCAAAGCCCGACTTCGCGGATCCTTTCCTCCGCGCGTGTTTGATCAATCTTCGATTCGTTTTCGCAGGTATAAACACAACCCATACGAGATTATTCCCTTTCAAGTAGATTGTATTTATACGCTTTATATTGGTCGAGAAATCGACGCAAAGTCGAGAGAAAACTGTCCAAAACAGGACGTAAAGTTCAGTCCAAACACCCTAGTTCGCGGCCAGTTTTCGCCCAAACCATGCATGATTTCGAAAATCCATTTGAAGGCAAATATTGACAACATATACGAGATGGAAACCCTGTTTATAGATTTATTTTTCATCAATTATATTGCTGTTAAATTAACTTCAAAGTTAGAGAAAAATCTGTTTTCAAAACAATAAAAACTCTCCACACGACGTCCGTCCCGCCATTCCGGGCGACGTGGTCGCGCACCGAAGATATCGAAAGCTGCGTAACGGCTTCGGGGTCGTGTGTGCTTTGACGGAATTCAAATTGGTCGCGTGTGCGCGACGAATTCGACGCGTATCCGTCGAAATCGCCCCGTATCCGTCCAATGCAAATTCGGTCATAACTTTGTGCACGCTCGTCAGATCGAGACGAAACTTGCGCCAACAGGACCGTATCGTTTTTCTGGTCCTGTATGCCAAGTTGGTCCGATTCTGAGACAGTTGAAATCGATGCCGTTTTGCGGGCCCCACGGTTCCACACAGCGGGCGATTTTGTGCACGGCCCGCCGGAATCCAACTCTGGACATACGGTTGGGTTCGTATCGGAAAACCGGATCCGTAGACATGTAGTTTAACGACTTTAGTGACCGTTGACTCTGGCACGCTTTCCGGTGCAAAGCGGGTTCAACGACGGACATCGTTTTTGCCCGAAATTACCGTTTTACCCCTGTGTCCAAAATTGGACTTAAGGACAGGCAATCCTAGCTAATTTGACTATTCTGAGAACGTTGGTAATGTTTATTTCAGCATCCGGAGACTTCTATATGTGTTTGCTTGATTGTGGCTCATCGTGTGGTACAGTATTGGTTTCTCCAGCTAAGGACCTCAGGCAAGTGCACTTTCTGATTGCTTTTCGATTCATAGTAGTCTTTTCATTTCATGTCTATACATATATCTTGCTGCTTGTTGACACGCTCGTCACACGGAGTTGTCGGGAGGGGAAATATCTTAGTAAACATGTGGGCTACCCAGAAATATCCCATTGTCTTTCGTGAATGCTAGCCACTGCGCACGACACGTGCAGTGTGCCTGATTTACCCCCTAGCCGTCCACATGTTGAAACGGATATTTCACACCACCTAGATAGATGTCTTTTATTAGTTTTTCCTTGTTTACTTCTCTATCGTGCTATGACAATTGTTTCTTATTAGCTTTCATTTCTCATATGCTATTTTCATGACTTGTTGATTCTATTGTGTTTTGCACTGCCGTCGGTTTGTGTACTTGTTCCAATCCTGACTGGATAACCAACATTTTTCGGGTTTAGCCGCTATCACTCTTAGCACTGGGGAAAGCTTGGGTATGCTGAGGACAACCTAGAAATAGAAAACAGTTGTATCATTTTATTAAATGTAAAACTTTGTACTTTCCTTTAAATTTGTAAATGTTGTAATAAATGTAGAATTGTGAATGAGCAATATTGTTTTATTTTGAGCATTCATATTCTTGCGGGCTTGACAGCGTTCTGCCGCCGACTCTGCGGCGTAGGCTGGCTTGGACACGTCTCGTATCCGAAAAAGCGGGTGCGGGTCGTGACAAGTTTTTGTGGTGGCCCATGCAGGTCAGTTTTCGTAAAAATTTTACGAACTCGTGATGGTACGTTAGTCGTACTGTTGCGAGCCTGCGACCAAGAATTGCTCATTCACAGTTAGGAATAAAATGATTTAAGAGAATAACTAGGAATAGGAGTCCCTCATTAATTTGATCATTGGGTAGCTAAGGTTATTGGATAGGCCATACAAGTTAGATAGCTTGCTAGATTTCTAAAGGTACACCAGTACTTTTGATATGACAATGTGATTCAATGTAGATATACTATTCACTTGGTATGTTAGACTGCCCAGAATTAATGTGTTAATTTCGATAAACTGTTTAATTTTCTTATTGTATTAGATATAAATCTTATATCATAAGTTAGAATTGCATGTTTTAAAATCCTATTTGCTGTAAAGAATTAGTTTGTAATTTTGATCCTGCTATTTATATATGAATCTCAAGGCAGACTTGATTCAAAGTTTTTCCTCAACCACTTGAAATATATATGAGATAAATGCTAGGATGTTCTTGTTTTCAGTATCTTCTGATTTTTCTCCCCGACCAGTCTTTTGCTTTAAGGATAGAGGCTTATAGACAGATGTTTACACTCTCTATCATAATCAACTAGTTTGAACCTCTAGCAGTCCCTTGAAATTCTTAGAAATATAGTTAGAATAATTTTATGACTGCGATGATTAGACAGCAGCGCACTGTCGCCAATTGTTGAGAGTGGATAGCATGGGTTCACTGCAGCCAGCAGCGCACTGGCGAGGCACAACCCATAGAAATGAAACCATTTTGAGGATCATGAGTTATAGAGCATTGCTAAAACTATGTTGTGGTTGACCAAGACTTTAAGGATAGTAAGATTGTAGGAAGACTGTATAGACAAGAACACCAGATAGGGATCTGATTATCTCAAGACTCAAATTACTCAGGCCCCTTTCCAAAAATCTTGCCTACTTATATTTTGACTATCTTGACCAACGCTGCTATTACAGCCTAGTTTTGCAAGCTGACTATTTTATCGAGCTTGATCCAAGACATATGTCTAGCTAACATATTGTCTAATCAGAATCATTGTATTACGGTCTGATCAACCATGATGCATTTGGTTCGCTTTTCATTTAATTATCCTACGTGGATTGAGATGTAGATGTCTCTAGGATCTCATCCGCGACTGCTTTGACAATTCCTCTTGAAATATATATTCGCCTTTGAATCACGTAATTGTGTTCAGTGACATCTCCCTTGAACCCTTCATTGTTTGGTCTTTCGCGGATTGGAAAGACAAAAACTCGTAATTGATAGATAGATACATAGTATCCCCATGACATGATAGTTGTATATGCAAGTGTAGCTACCATCGGCCAGCCCTGTAACAGGAACCTTGCCACCATATCCTAGCTTCTAAGGTGGGTAGACTGTAAGCCCCCTAAAACTTTGAGATATACGAGGATTACCGATTGATTAGAATAACTCCCATTAGGATGATAATTAGTGCCCATGGACTCCCACTTTTTCTTTAGATCATTTTGTGTCCCCTACCGTGTCATTAATATTCGGAGCACGAGACCAGCTACTATCTTCCAACAAATTTCATGTGCAAGATCTAGACGAGTCCACCTTCATCTAGATACATCATGTCCCACCCAAACTCGTTCCCTTGTACTCTATTTTGGAGTACGACTTTCAGGTTAAAAGGGATTAGACATAACCCTTACCATAGTACAGGTACACTTCCCTACTTCCATTAGAACCTCAACCTCGACTCAACCCCTTGATAGAAACCTATTCTAGAGTACCCTAATCTAGTAGGGATAGTTTTATCAATGGGATCTTGTCTAGTCCATACAGAGTGGAATCCAATGTTCAACCAACCAACGACTGATATCTAAATAGAGAACCCAGTAGGATCACAATCTAGTTTTCTCAAACTCCATTCCATTTTGGAACCCTGTTTAGAATTTCAAGATTGGAACTTTTGTATTCCAGATTGCAAGCTCTCCTAAAGAACGAATGATTCTTAAAATTAGTCAATGGCTAGACTAGGATTGCCCAATATAGTGAATAAGACTATAGGTTCATAAACACCTTTTATATCGGTATCATTGGGTACTTTCTACCTCTCTTGAAATCTTATATTTATTCTTGATTATTTATTTTCATGACCTTTCAATTTCAGAGTGACGAATAGTCATGCTTACTAGAGTTTGTCAATATTCATAGCTACTTGTGTAAACTTGCGTGTTAAAATTTTGGATTGTCTGATAGATAGGAGAGATTATAGGTGCCATATGCGGTAGATATGTATTGGTAGAAATTTTTGCAATTAGTTGAAGATTATAAAGTTTTAGCGACATGAGATCCGATGGAATGGTGTGACCAAAGGTGGGTAGCAGTCCTCAAGTGTTCAGAGTTATAAAATGGCTAGAAAGGGTTATAAAATATTGTGAGGAATTAAATTCGAGAAGATTGTGATAATAGTGGATTTATTTATTTATTTATTTATTTTGGATTTTGTGGATGTTACGAGTTAGAATTTCGAGGACGAAATTATTTTTAAGGTGGGTAGATTTGTAGCTCCCCTTCCCGAAATTTGTGAAATATTTTATTTATTATTTAATTGATTTAAATGGTGAAATCTATATTTTAGAAATAATTAATTAGTTATTATTTTGTGGTGATTAATAAATAGTATTATTATCATAGGTGTATGATTGTGTAAATATAAATATACGTATAATGAGTGTATAAGTATTTATGTATATAAAGGTATATTAAATGTATAGTTATTTATGTGTATAAATGTATATTATTATTGATAAGTTATATATATATATATATATATATATATATATATATATATATATATATATATATATATATATATATATATATATATATATATATATATATATTAATATTGGTATATCAAGACTGGTAATATATGTATATATATTAATATTGATATGTGTATTTTATATAAATATATACATGTATATATGGACGTAGGGTTGTAGGTGTTTAAAGGTATTCATTATGTTCTATAAAAATATTGGTATATGGTATACTATAAATATTCTAGTATTTTATTATTTTAGAAAAGTGTACGCATATAAGTACATATATATATAAGGATTTTATATATATATATATATATAAAGGATTTATAAGGATTTATAAATATATATATATATATATATATATATATAGGATTTATATATATAAAGGATTTATATGGATGTACATATAAATATAAATGTATATTGTATATATGTGCGTATGGGTGAATATGTATATATATATTGTAAATGTATATAGTGAATACGTGTATATATATACGTGTTTGTGTATGTATACCAAAATATATATAGAGATAATTATATACATACATATATATATATATATATAAATATATATAGAATACATATTTATAATTGTATGAAAGTGTTAGTAAATAGAATAAGAATAGCAGCAGTTGAGAGCCTGGACCCAAGCCCCATTGGCCGGGCCCAACCACCCCTGTGAACAAATTCCCTTTAGATTCAAATGAAACCCGAGCCCAAGCTCAGCCTTTCCCCCGCACAGGAATCCGCGTATACATACCGGCGAGTTGTCGAGAGGGGAGGAGAATCGAAACGAAACCCTAGCATCCACGCCGCCAACCCCCCCCAGCCTGGGCGCGGCCGCGCGCCACCCTGGGCGCCGCCGTGGGCGGCCAGAACCGCCGGAGGGCGCGCGCACAGCGCGCGAGGGAAACAGTAAGGACAGCAGCGTCCCCAAAGCCCGACTTCGCGGATCCTTTCCTCCGTGCGTGTTTGATCAATCTTCGATTCGTTTTCGCAGGTATAAACACAACCCATACGAGATTATTCCCTTTCAAGTAGATTGTATTTATACGCTTTATATTGGTCGAGAAATCGACGCAAAGTCGAGAGAAAACTGTCCAAAACAGGACGTAAAGTTCAGTCCAAACACCCTAGTTCGCGGCCAGTTTTCGCCCAAACCATGCATGATTTCGAAAATCCATTTGAAGGCAAATATTGACAACATATACGAGATGGAAACCCTGTTTATAGATTTATTTTTCATCAATTATATTGCTGTTAAATTAACTTCAAAGTTAGAGAAAAATCTGTTTTCAAAACAATAAAAACTCTCCACACGACGTCCGTCCCGCCATTCCGGGCGACGTGGTCGCGCACCGAAGATATCGAAAGCTGCGTAACGGCTTCGGGGTCGTGTGTGCTTTGACGGAATTCAAATTGGTCGCGTGTGCGCGACGAATTCGACGCGTATCCGTCGAAATCGCCCCGTATCCGTCCAATGCAAATTCGGTCATAACTTTGTGCACGCTCGTCAGATCGAGACGAAACTTGCGCCAACAGGACCGTATCGTTTTTCTGGTCCTGTATGCCAAGTTGGTCCGATTCTGAGACAGTTGAAATCGATGCCGTTTTACGGGCCCCACGGTTCCACACAGCGGGCGATTTTGTGCACGGCCCGCCGGAATCCAACTCTGGACATACGGTTGGGTTCGTATCGGAAAACCGGATCCGTAGACATGTAGTTTAACGACTTTAGTGACCGTTGACTCTGGCACGCTTTCCGGTGCAAAGCGGGTTCAACGACGGACATCGTTTTTGCTCGAAATTACCGTTTTACCCCTGTGTCCAGAATTGGACTTAAGGACAGGCAATCCTAGCTAATTTGACTATTCTGAGAACGTTGGTAATGTTTATTTCAGCATCCGGAGACTTCTATATGTGTTTGCTTGATTGTGGCTCATCGTGTGGTACAGTATTGGTTTCTCCAGCTAAGGACCTCAGGCAAGTGCACTTTCTGATTGCTTTTCGATTCATAGTAGTCTTTTCATTTCATGTCTATACATATATCTTGCTGCTTGTTGACACGCTCGTCACACGGAGTTGTCGGGAGGGGAAATATCTTAGTAAACATGTGGGCTACCCAGAAATATCACATTGTCTTTCGTGAATGCTAGCCACTGCGCACGACACGTGCAGTGTGCCTGATTTACCCCCTAGCCGTCCACATGTTGAAACGGATATTTCACACCACCTAGATAGATGTCTTTTATTAGTTTTTCCTTGTTTACTTCTCTATCGTGCTATGACAATTGTTTCTTATTAGCTTTCATTTCTCATATGCTATTTTTATGACTTGTTGATTCTATTGTGTTTTGCACTGCCGTCGGTTTGTGTACTTGTTCCAATCCTGACTGGATAACCAACATTTTTCGGGTTTAGCCGCTATCACTCTTAGCACTGGGGAAAGCTTGGGTATGCTGAGGACAACCTAGAAATAGAAAACAGTTGTATCATTTTATTAAATGTAAAACTTTGTACTTTCCTTTAAATTTGTAAATGTTGTAATAAATGTAGAATTGTGAATGAGCAATATTGTTTTATTTTGAGCATTCATATTCTTGCGGGCTTGACAGCGTTCTGCCGCCGACTCTGCGGCGTAGGCTGGCTTGGACACGTCTCGTATCCGAAAAAGCGGGTGCGGGTCGTGACAGTTTCATCCTTCATAAGTCGCCTTGAGAATGTATCCAGGTATGAATAAATAATATCGGAATACATCCCCATGACCTTTGCTATCCCTGTTTCAAAACCGGGAGTCGCTGCAACTGTAAAGGAAGGAGCAGGAGAAGCCTCTATTCTGGGAATTGAAGTGGGTGCTTTTAGGGAACTAGACAAATGTGAGCTTCCCTCACCCATATCAGTCTGGACAAGTGGGGCTTGAGTCGAGCTCATTGCCGGTGTAGTTCCTACAACTGTTGGGATCCAAGAAGTATGATCAAAATTAAAAGACAATAAAGCAAGGAAAAGATAAAACTTTGCTGAATAAAATATTACCTGAAGCTGGTTCATATTCTGTTTCTTTCGGATCATTCAGTCCAGCTCGTAGTCTGTTCAGAGTATTTTTCGACACTGGATTTATTTCACTGCTGTCCGCCCCAGAAGTACTCGGAACATGGACTTCTATTTCTAGAAGTTTCTCCGGCTCTGGAGTCAACCCTGAATGTTGACCAGCTGTCTTCAGTACATCAATATGAGTTTCAGTCGGTGACTCATCTTCGATCTCCATGTCCTCATCTTCAAAGGAACGAGATGAAGGTTCATAGTCAACCTGCTCTTCATCACTCTTATTGCTCTCCGAAATTTCAGCAATTGGCTTGAGAGTAGTCGCTTCCTTCACAGATTCTCTCGAAATCAGTAAGTCATTAGCTGTTTTAGTCTGATTCTCGGCCTCTACCGCGGGTTGACTAGTCACCTGCGCATTATCGGCCTTTGGCGGAGTCAACTCCATATCAGAAGGCATAGAAGGTTCAGCAGGTGCAGGCACATCCTCTTCAATAGGTTCTATCTTTACAGTAGAAGCAAAGGCAGCTTGCTTCTCTAAAGCCAATCGCTCAGCACGATTGGTGGGACTCTCTGCATCGAGACAAATCACAGATTTAGTCTTTGAAACTATCACCTTCCTTCCTATTCTTTTTGTTAGAGGAATAGTAGGGTAATCATCTTTGGAGTCACTACCTGCTTCGTCTGCATCTCTGATTCGGATTCCATGATTACGAGCTTCTGCCCGAGTAACCCTTTTTGGAGCAGGTCCAGAAGCATCTTTACCCCGCTTCCTTTTTGGTGTATTATCGGCAGATACACTCTCTTCAGCACTTCCAATAGGTACATGTAATGGCTGATGAAGTTCGTCAGAGAAGAAAGTCTCTAAAACTTCATCATAACCTTCATCAGTAGCCAAAGGATCTTCTCGGTCATGATAATCTCTGGACAGGGCTGATTTGGTTGATTTCTTATCAACATGGATGAAGCTTTTACCTAAGATGCTGAATTTTTCATCAAAGGTATTAGCCGATACATAGAATTTGGCATAAGACGCCAACATTCTAGCTCCTCTCCGATAAGTAACCGGATCTAGCATGGAAAAGGTCGCCCCGGTACCTTTAGCAATATAGTATATCCATGCTCTGGCTCCATCGATTAACCCGCCTTGGTAGCCAAAACATGTCGTTGCATTTCCTACATGCAACTGATCATAGCCAAATTGTCGAGCAAACCTACTCGGAAGGTATGGCTCCAGATAGGTGACATTATCGCAGCGACAGATCAAGTGAGATGGCCTGATCCTCTTCAGCCATTCATGTTGAATATCATCTAACTCATTAGCACCAATGCCATCAATTAACTTTTCAGGCATGGTTTCATAACCAACAGGTGGAGGAACACAAGTGAAACTCCATAATTCTCCCCTATTTAATATGGTTCGACAATCTGTCAGAGTGTCATACCTCCACTTTGGTGTGTGACGATATCTTTCCAAAAAAGTATCGTCAGGTCTGGCCATTCCAACACTCATGAGAGATTCGAAATGGAGAAGCAGCCACCCAAATAAATATGTAAAGGACATTTCTACCCGGGGAAAGGTTGTGAGCTTCTTCTTCGCCAATTCAAACATCCTGTCTGTATATGCCCTTAAGCCAGCATTCAGACGGCATGTCATTGCTGTTAGCAAATCCATCTTATACCCGAAAGTCAGACGGACTGCTGCAAAAACAACTTCTCTGTGCATCCTGTCTGCTGAACAGGTGCCAGGTACTACAAATTTTCTCAGCCAGAGGGATATAAACCCAGCTAGATGACCTTCATCAGATAATGTCCGGCCACCTTGTTTTATATAGGTCTCCAACCTATCACCAGCTTTATTGGTGTCTTCGCCTTCTTCAATGATGATGTCGTCGTGAGTGGTGTCCTAGATTAATTTGTCAATCTCAGCCTGACTCAAGGGTTTAAAGCGACCGACATATTGATCAGTCTTCTTCTTCTTCTGGACTTCTTCAGTGCGGTCTTGGAATAAATAGGCCATCCACTTGGAAGAATAGCAGTTGGAACCTCCCTCTGCACCTTGTGCCTTATAAAAAGCCTTACATATACTGTAATAGCACATTAATTCTTCAAATACATGAAGAACCAGTGGGTTGGCCTCGAAAATTTTGTTCATTTCATCAATGAAAGGAATATACTCTTCATATGGCAAATCTCCTGTTGGCAGCTGAGAAATGTATGCCATCTCATGGAGGGCAAATCCTATCTCGCCTCTGGGAGTCATGAAAGTGCCAGTACGGTAATTATACCTTTTCGCTAATGCCAAGAACAAATCTGGGTTTGGCCTAAAACCATAAGCGGTGCACTTAATGGCATTATATAGGCCTATCGCTTTTAACTGTTCCCCAAAGTTGTTCAGAATCCATCTTACAAGAACAGTCCATCTGGTATTTTCTGGATTCACCAGACCAGTAAGCCTCATAGACTGTTTTGGGTAAACAGCATTTGCTAACTGAACAAATTCATTTGCGAAGATCGGGACTCTAACTGGCCTCAGAAGTGCCGAGTCCTCAGGAGGAATGGTAGCTGGCAGCAATCCTCGCAAAACTGAGACATGTGGTTCAGTACCACTACGGAATCTTCCTTGACTGTATCCTATCCATCCAGCTTTTGCTTGACGGAATGGAGTGATGTCCCACTTTATTTGCCTTTGATGACTCGCGTGGAATAAGCGAGCTATGTTGATGCTTTTGGACAAACCAGTCAGATACATTGGCTGATTCGCATCACCATCTCTATAATATGAGTATGATACTTTATCAAGAGCAGGCTGGGAGTTTATATCAATAGCATCTCCAAAAAGAAATGCTGGCTTCGAGTGGGTAGCACTATCCATACTCTGTAGAGGTAGTCCACTCATCATGTTCAGCAGGGTGTCATTCTCCTGATTTGTCAGAATAGCTATCCTTGTAGAAGGCCCATCAAATTGAGGAAAATGGACATGTGATAGGTCACTGTTATAGTTGTTTCCTACACATCCTTCAAATTGTGCATCCTGAGCCAGAATATCCACTGCAAAAGAAGAATAAGAAGTTAGAAATCTTCAACACAAAGAGATGACAAAGATCAACATACGCTCACTCTATCCTAAGCATATGACAGCTTCAAAGACCAACATACGCTTACTCTGTCTTAAGCGTATGACGAGTTCCAAGACCAACATACGCTCAGTCTATCCTAAGCGTATGACGGGTTCAAAGATCAACATACGCTCAGTCTATCCTAGGCGTATGATGAATTTTAAGTTCAGTTTACGCTCAGCTTTTATTCAAAGATTAAAGGATAATGGTGTCTTTTTCTTAAGCGTATCAGCGTATGGTTGACAAGATGTTCATCAATAATACGCTAACAAAGGAGTTAGCGTATCACAATGAGACAACTTGACATAGCGTATTCCTTCAAATCAGCGTATTTTGACATCTCTGTCAAAGATACGCGTATTTTACAGAATACACTCCAAACATATTTTTCATATAAACGAAAAATATGGAATACGACTAAACCCTAAAGAGGGAAGCGTATTTTCTAACGTATTGACCCTAAAAAGGGATACGTTTTATGATTTTGTCCTAACCAGAGCCCTAAATAGGGGATAGTTACTGTTCATCATCCTCACCATAGAGGGGCTTCAATGGGCGTTCACTTCGTCGAAGACGCTCATCAACAGTCTTCTTAGTGGCAGCGGCGGCAGGCTGAGATGACTCAGCAGGAGCCTTCCCCTTTCCCTTCGCAGCAGCGTCAACTTTGGGCGCCATTGATGGAGATTGAGTCAAAGAAGAAGAAGCTTTGAGTTTTGGAGTTTTTCTCTCTTTCTTGAAGGCAAATGCAAAAGTAAAGAAATAAATTAGGTCTTGAAAGACCTATTTATAGAAGAAAAGAGAAGTTGAAACGGCGGCCGTTCTTTAAACAGAATCCCTAAAGATTTGCACTGATATTGAGGAAATCATGCCAGCGTGTCAAGACTTATTCCCACTTTAAAGTTCAAAGTAATTTTGAACTTTTGAAATTTATAAAGTTCAAAAACTTTGAAGGGGGTCTTGTAGGGTGTGAAAAAATTATGACACGCTGACATAAGACTCAACCAAAGCCATACGCTCAAGGCCATACGCTCAGCCAAAGCCATACGCTCAAGGCCATATGCTCATCCAAAGCTGTACGCTCAGTGAATATTTTATTATTTCTTAAATGACAGCACAGCATACATTTAATGGAGGATGAATCTGACACTTCGTTTTTCGTACAAAAGACAGCTGCCCTATGAAGATTAGCCGCCGTATGGATTTTCGAGAATTGATTTTGTCTCTTACGAGGACAGCTCATCAGCCATTTTAAATGCACAGCCATCATTACTGTCATTTTTGACAGTCTGTCAGCCATCATATCTGCAACACGACGCTCGAGAGATATTTGTCAGTTATTAGAAGATATGGCGTATTCGAGAAGAATGAGGACAGCCACGTGTCTACTCCCTCAATGCATACGACTCTTTTCCAAATCAAGTGAGCGTATGGACTCCATATGACTCCTTGCCAATCAAGTGAGCGTATGGACTCCATACGACTCCTTGCCAATCAAGTGAGCGTATGGACTTCATACGACTCGTTGCCAATCAAGTAAGCGTAGGGACTTCATACGACTCCTTGCCAATCAAGTGAGCGTATGGATTTCATACGACTCCTTGTTAATCAAGTGAGCGTATGGACTTCATACGACTCCTTGTCAACCAAGTGAGCGTATTAGCTTTGTATGACTCTTCCTCAACAAAGACAGCGTATCACAGCAAATGCGTTCAAGATGACTTCAAATGTACAGTCAACACACGTTCTCACGTATCCTGTACTCAGTTACCCACTTACTCAGAAGTTATGCAACGTGGCATCCATGCCATCAATCTCTCCTAGATATATCCCACTACTCTCAACCGCACTCTAATGTGTCTCCATCAGAATTCGCCACGCATCCCTGCAGTTATGCACACGTCAAGTAACTGACTGAGCGTATGCTTCAGAACGGTTATCCAGAACTCTATAAAAGAGAGTTTCTTCATCTTCATCAAACATTACAGTTAATTCAGAGAGAACAGAGAGATTGCCCAGTTGCTGTCCAAGTTCTTCGAAGTTCGAGTTTTCTTCATCGCATCGTCCAAGGGATAAAGTAATCGTCTTCTAGATTAGATTCCTACAGTTGTAATTTTCCCAGAAACACAATAAATAAAGTGAATTTATTTATGGAAAACATATATATATATATATATATATATATATATATATATATATATATATATATATATATATATATATTATATATATATATTGAATTGGTTTTTGTCATAATTTAATTTCCTGAGATTTTAGTTATAATTTTTGAGTTTATAATAGGTTAATTAGGTTCTGGACTTGCAGGGAGTGGTCATTGGATTTATACCCTATTTTATCTACTATTTATGTATATATTTGGATTTTTCCTCTTTACACACATAGACACCTTCGTGTTTGCCAAGTTTTGCGGGTTCTAGTTGGGTATTTTGTGATTTGGGTCTCAAGTTGAGATTTCGGGTTTCGAATATATATATATATATATATATGTATATATATATATATATATATATATATATATATATATATATATATATATTGAATTGGTTTTTGTCATAATTTGATTTTCTGAGATTTTAGTTATAATTCCTGAGTTTATAATTATCACGACCCGCTCCTGAATAATCGGACACGAGTTGGACACGCACAGCCTTCGTCGATGGATACGACGAATTAAGCTGTACAATTCTATGGAAACTCCAAGATACATGATATATAAAACAACACAGCTACTATACACATTTCCAGAATCACCACAATCCACAAGTTATTGGTACAATATCATCCGGAGACGAATCCGGTAACATGAATAAAATTATACAATCCTGAATCCTCAATGTAATATACATGATACAACTCTAATAAACTAGAAAATGATCTAATCTAGGGCACTGCAACTCTAAGTCCATCCTGAAACACAACTCCACCATCTCCGGGCTCTGACCCAAGGTGGTACCATATCCTCAAGATACATGTAACGTATCCTGTCAGGAAAAGAGCAAAGTACAACCCCGACAAGAAGCACTAAACAATGAAAACTGAAATGCATAAAAAAGAATCACAATATGAACTATGGTACAAGATAGGAGTATGAAACTGTGATACATGAATAACAATGAACTATGGTACCAGATCCTGAACAATGAACTATACTATCAGTGTAACATGCATTTGAAATAACTATCAGAGTATGTGACCGGCTAGGTAAACAATGAACAAGAGTACATGAATAATGGTACGGCTTAGAGTCCCACGTGCACGATGTGAGACCTAAGCTATTAGACAATGCCTAGCTAAAATAGGATTGGTCACATATATGTAGTATTTCCCCACCCAATGTACAAGTAAAGAACAATGAACTATGAACAATGAACGATGAACAATGAACAATCGTGTGTACAACGTGTCAATATGAGAACATGAAGCAAGACAGAAATACAGAGTAAAGGGTTCGAGTCGGTGTACTTGCCTTGCTTTGTTGTAGATGTCAAGTCCAATCTCCAGAGAATCTGAGTCAAAGAGACATAATATATCTTAGGAAGAAACATTAAGACTAAAACTCTATTTAACACTTCCTAACTTAATCCCCTCATCTATTGCTAGCCTTTTATTAGTCTATTACTAACTCTTCTCAAAACTGACAGGACTTGACACTAAACAACCACTAATATTGGACCTATTTAATAACTATAAATAATCAGCCAACAGAATTATTACTAAACCTAGTTCAACTTAACCAAAAATAATTCCTAATATAATCCCAAGACCTAAGCCTGACCCAATACCCTATTTATTCTTGGATCCAGTCTTGTTCGAAATAGGCATACTAGTAACAAGTATAAAGTTTTAACTTCCAAAACACATGATAAAAATCCAGCCTAAGGTACCAGTCAAATACTGGACTAGTCAATCTGACTACCTAATTTAATCCATGACTTGGTCTTCTATTAAAATCTTCTATTTGAAAATAACTGTTGATAACCAGCTTTAGATTTCAATTATCCCAAAACGTATGAACACTAAAACCTACTACCCTCAAACTAGTAATCTAGTTCACTAGGCCAACCCAATTGGACTGTTCTGATCACCTATAAGTAATGTTAGCACAACATGCATGATTTGTCATTTGAGTATCCTAAGTGAATTAGTCAAGGGTTGATAACTTATCATAGAACTTCATTCATGATAACAATTTCTAGTATCCTGGATAGGCTAAATAGGAGGTTATTTGCATCCTACCTCTACTGATACCCCTGCATCCCAAAAAACCACTAACAATATTTTCCACTGTTACTGCTCCCATAGTAACAGAGTCAAGTTTCAAGGAAAATATACCTTGACTTGATTTTTTGGCTGTGGCAACACATTCTACCATCTGCAGCTAAAGGCCAAACTCAGACTTGTTCCTCAATTATCTCTAAATCACACATAACAACCTTTAAAATAATATACACTCTCAGCCAAAGCCCAAATGAACTACTTCAGAAATTCAAATTCCAACGGCTACTCATGACAGGCACTTTGATTGAATGCTACACTGTATCTCCCAGATCAATAGGAACGCACACCACAGCAATTCAAGCCAAAACACATCTATACTAGCAATTAACCCTAAATTAGCTCAATGGACATTCCATTCCAACTCAGAGTTGACAATTTAAAATGGGATCACTCCTTAAACCAACCTAGTTTATGTAAGAACTTATACAGAACCCCTTTTACTGAATACAACTTAACCCAAACATTTAAAATACCCAGCAAAACATAATGGATCTTAACACTTATTTACTTCTGACTCAAATTCGAAAAGTAATGGTTATACTTCCTTATATTTTGAAAATATTGAGAAGGGAAGACAATAGACTAATGAATAATTTGCAATGAATACACAAAACCGAACACTACTCAGGTCAGCATTCTTCCTGTTCCTACTTGCTACCTA
>JANAVB010007400.1:6194534-6262034 GCA_029216955.1 Iris pallida | reverse complement strand
AGGAGTCACCTTCCGAAGAGTCAGAAAAGCAGAGTGTTCCAAAGTTCTCCGTCGAACTTGCTGGTTCCTGGAAGCTGTTCGTGTGGGACGAATTAAGGTTTGAGCAACGGTGATCATTCACCCCAGCAGGCTGTTCTTCCATCTTTCGTCTGTCATCCACTTCGCTGCTGCTGCTGGTAATTCGATTTGTACCTTCTTTTTAGAAGTTCTACTATCGTTTGTTGCTGTTACAAAATCTTTTTAGATTTTCGTAATCCAAAATCCTCCTAGGATCTCTGTTGTGCACCTTCTTTGAAGTGTTGCATAGAAACATTATTTTTACAGTTGTTTTATTTTCTCAATTTTTTATCAAAATTGTGTCCCGGGATTAACAATTGCTACCATCTTGCAATTAGCGCCGAACTCGAGTGATCCTTGTGGTTATCAGAGAGAGGTATAAGATCATGGCCAGGGTGAAAAGATCAATGGATCTAGTCACGAAAACTTATTATTCCTCCATTTATAAAAATGGTTAGAGTTGGAGACAGTGGACCCAAAAGGCATGCAACGCAGCATGCACAAAGATCCCGTACGTAACGTTGGACATCTAAAAAAACCCTGCAATTAGCAAAGGCTTGAACAACAAAAAAACCACATTACTAAAAATTGGCTAGCAACATCTCACACTGCCATGAAAATTCAAGCTGTTCAAATCAATTAATGCTTAAAATCCAAAGAAACATCACACAAAAAGAATCAATTGATCGTTCTTCAATTACTAGCACGTTAACAGCAAAATAAACCACCTCCAAGTTTATTCTAAGGGGCATATTGCGAGTACACAAATCATCTTGAACCAAAGGTGTGGATAGAGTTGCCAATAAAATTTAGAGGCTCAATCCATTTCTTGTTGTAGTTTTGGTTTTTCCTTTAGAAAGCTTTAGTCCCACATCGGAAAAAACAAAGAGATTGTATCTCTATATATTATCTTTGCTATTATTGGAGATGCACATGTGGTGTGGAGGTACACATGGGTTTGCCATCTGGGGTTATTTTTCTAATGGAAAAAATGCTAAAATCAACAATTAAAGCATTCATGCTTTTTGCTCTTAGGAAATTTATTTCCATGGGAGCTAAGCCCCGTAGGGGCTTAGCGACTCGGACTCGAACTCGAACTCGAACTCGAACTCGGACTCGGACTCGGGCTCATGGGCTCATGAGGCATAATGTGGCATTTTGTTGGCGCACTTTGCACTTAGCACGTCAGCATCGTCGCTAGGCGCATAGTGTGCTGCCCAGGTGCGCAAGCCCAGGTTGCGCTGGGTTGCGCGAGTTGCTCGGGTTGCATGAGCGCGCTGGTTGCGCTGCGTGCGCTGTGTGCGCAGTACGTGCAGTGCACGCTCTGTCGCGCAGAGTGCAACGAGCGCGGGGTGTGTGCAGTTGGTGCAACATGCAGCAGAACGTGCGTTTGCATGTTCTGGGCGGTTGCTACATGTTCGGGGTGGTTTTTACTACGTCCCTAACTTTGTGGCAACAGAACAGTTGCTGCAGGGCCTATATAAGGCATCCTCTCTCTCTCAAGGCTAGTTACAGAAGAAAAAGAGAAGCCACCACAGAAAGTTTACGAAGTATTTTTTAACACAAGTAAACAGAGATTTCAGACGTGTTCTTTAACACAGTTCTGATCTTCCAGTAGCCTTCGAGTGAGAGAGAGGAAAGGTGTCGCACCAGCGTTGCTTTTGCACAGGAGTTCGTATCCATCTGAGGAGTCAGAAGAGCAGGAGTGTTCCAAGTTCTCCGACGAACTTGCTGGTTCCTGGAAGCTGTTCGTGTAGGGCGAATAAAGCTTTGAGCAACGGTGATTATTCACCCCAGCAGGAGTTCTTCCATCTTTTGCCAGTCACCTTCTTCGTTACTGCCAGTAATTCTGATTGTATCTTCTTTTTAGAAGTATTACGATCTGATTGCTGTTGATTACGAAATCTTTTTAGATTCTCGTAATACAGAATCACCTTCCTTAAAGTGTTGATTTAAAACATTGTTTTTATAATTGTTTTATTTTCTCAGTTTTTTATCAAAAAATTGTGCCCCGGCACTACCAATCTCAAAGCTTTATCGCTACGATGGAAAACGTTAATGTTTCACTCTTCAATTCTGAATTTTGTAAGTTAGAAAAGTTTGATGGAGAACATTACCAAGTCTGGAAGAGGAAGGTATATCTCACCCTTCAACTCAAAGACATAGATCACGTGCTTTTGGAGGAAGAACCTACTGTTCCAGATGTTGGGTCTGCTGCCGCAATCACCGCGGCTACTAAACTTCAAGCAAAATGGAGAAAGAAAAATAGTATTTGCAGGCTGCTTATCCTGAATGCTATGGAAGATTCCGTTACAGAATCCTATTCTAAGAAGACTATCGCTAGAGACATATGGGAGTCTCTAGAAAAGCTCTACGAAGAAGACAAGAACCGCAGTAAAATCTTTATGGTTGAAAAATATCACAAGTGGTTCTTTGAGGATGAAAAGTCTATGCTGCCGCAGGTGAAGGAGTTCCTAAAACTGCGACAGAAGCTGGAAGACGAGGCGATGTCCCTCCCCGACAAGTTTGTTGTTGGAGGGATTGTCTCAAAGCTCCCCGCTGGGTGGAGCAAGTTCTATGCAAACATGCATAGGAAGAAGCTGGAGATCACCCTTGAAGATCTCCTGCAGGAAATCTATGTTGAGGACCAGATACGGGCTCAACTGAAGGTGGATGCATTGTCCAAGCAATTGGCTAACGCCAATATGGTTCATACCAAGGAACCAAGGGAAAAGCAGGCGGCTTCCTACCGCAAGAAGAAGGACCCTGACAATTTAAAAGTCAAGGAAACTTCTATCAAGAAAAAGAAGCCAAAGTCTCAAATGCCTTGCTTCAAGTGTGGCAAGAAGGGCCACTTTAAGAATGAGTGCAAAGCAAAAACCAAGCAATCAGAGCAAGGAGAGCCTAGTAAGGTATCTATGATCACTGACATTGTTGCTATGATTGCACAGGTTGATGCGGTAAGGACTGACTCTGACTGGTAGGTAGACACTGGAGCCTCCTGCCATAAGGCTGGGCATACGGGTCCAGGATCCGCGGGTCCGACCCGGCCCGAACCGCAATTTGCTCAAACGGGACGGTTCCTCAATTTTCACAAGTAAACGGACCGGGGCGGGGCGGAGCGTGTTAAATTAACGGGGCGGGGCGGGTTGCATTCTAAAAATAAACGGGGCCCCGGCCCGGCCCGTTTATTTTAGAAAAACATAATTTTTTTTTTTTGAATAGACATAATTTTTTTTTGCCCAAACGGGGCCCCGGCCCGGCCCGGCTCTGTTAAACTAGTGATTGGTCTCTCAAGTCTGACCGTAGGTAAAACTTTCCTGTGACACAGTGGAAGCAGCCGGAGCAGCAGGGGCACCATATGTCGCAGGATTCGCAAGTGTAGCAGCTCCATTTGAGGTGGAAGTATTTGTCATCCCAGAGGGTGGAGGATTCATCATAGGCGGCCTGGGCATAGTGTTCATCTGCATCGGCATGGAAGTAGCAACAGGAGGAGCTCCATAACCTGGAACACCGACCATTGGGACCGGCAAAACAGGCGGTCTCATTCCTGGAAGTAGTGAAGGGATATGTCCCTGAGGAGATGCACCCATAGGAAAAATAGGAGGAGCAAGAATTGGTAGACGAGGTCTCTGAGGGTTTCCTTGGAGAGACATGAGGTGTTGGTTGAAAGTTGCACCCACTTGATGGAATGCTGCAGCCTGCCCCAGATGTTCCTTGATTCTTTGATCAATCAAACTTTGAGTTTGTTGCTCCTCAAATTGTTGATAGTAGGAGCGTACATTTGCCTTGTGTTTATAGCCTGCATTGTGTTGTTTTCGGACAGAAGGAGAATCGTGGGTCAAGTAGGTGTCGCAGTAATCGCAGTAGTATCTAGGCATTTTAAATTCAGTTATTTTCTCATAAATAGTATGAGAGGCCCTCCTTTGTCGTGTGTGTGGTTTAACAGTTAACCGACACAGAACTGGAATTCAAATCAAGGATAATAGCAGGGTAATGGTCTGCTATTTAAACCGTTTGGACCCGCGGGTCGTCATGGTTTGGACCCGTTTAGAACGGGTCGAGTCCGTTACGGTTCCAATATTTTTTGGCCCCGCCCCGCCCCGCCCCGCCAATAGACGGGTCCGGTTCGGGTCCTTCAAATTTGGGCCCGGCCCGACCCGTGCCCACCCCTATCCTGCCATGTCTGCTCCAGTAAGGAGTGGTTCACCACCTATACACCTACTTCTGAAGTGGTTATGATGGCGAACCAGGCACAAGCTGAAGTGCTCGGGATCGGGATGGTGGTGTTGAAGCTGACTTCGGGGAAGTCTCTGACGCTTCAAGGCGTGAAGCACGTACCTGCTATCGCCATAAACCTGATCTCAGGAGAACTACTTTGCAAAGCAGGCCTCAGGATGGACATCAATGCTGGCCAGATGGTGATTTCTATCAAGGAAACATATTTCGGAAAAGCTTTTTATACCGAAGGAATGTTCAAAATTCAGTTTGTAAATCAGTCCAATGTATTTAATGTGATTAATGAAATCACTCATTCTGCTTATACTCTTGAGTTGTGGCATAATAGGCTAGGACATGTTCATTATAAACGAATAAACAGAATGTCTAGTCTAGGACTTATCTCCAAGTGTGGGGGTAAGGTAGAGAAATGTGAAGTTTGTGCTCAAACAAATATCACAAGGAAACCCTTTTCTCGGGTTAATCGAAGTATAGATCTTCTGGAGTTGGTACACTCCGATATTTGTGTCTTCAAACAGTTTTCTACAAAGGCCAGGATGAAGTATTTCATAACTTTCATCGATGACTTCTCAAAGTATGCGTTCGTCTACTTGCTGAAGGCTAAAGACGAAGCATTTGAGAAGTTTAAGGAGTTCAGAGCCGAAGCTCAGCGGCAGACTGGACAGCAACTCAAAAGGATAAGAAGTGATCAAGGTGGGGAGTACAGGTCTCATGAGTTCGTATCGTTCTGCAAAGAACATAGAATTGTCAATGAGACTACGGCTCCGTACTCTCCTCAATCAAATGGAGTAGCAGAGAGGAAGAACAGAACGTTAACAGAAATGATTAACTCGATGTTGTTGGCTGCTGGTCTTCCTAAGTGCTCTGGGGAGAAGCTGCATTGACGGCCACTTTTATTCTAAATAGAGTGCCTCATGCAACTTTAGACGTTACTCCTCATGAACTCTGGTTCAAGGTCAGACCTAACTTGAATGTCATTCGAGTGTGGGGGTGTCTGGCATATGGCAAGCTTCCAGATCTGAAGATTCAGAAGCTTGGGACAAGGACTACTAAGTCGATCTTCTTGGGGTATGCCGAGAAGAATGATGCTCGGAGATTTCTTGATATTGAGTCAAATCATGTCATTGAATCTCGCAACGCAGAATATTTTGAAGACAAATTTGCAAGGCACAAGAATATTGTTCTTACAGATGTTCCGGAGAACAACTAGGGTGCGCAGGTCTTCAATGAAGATGTGGTCCAAGAAGATGTTGTTGTTGAAACAACGGTTGAACCAGATCTCGCTGAGCCGTCAATGAAGCGAGTGAGGAGGCCGAAGGACTTCGGAAGTGACTTTGTCACCTATCATGTGGAAGCAGATCCGCTTACCTATGATGAGGCGATGAAGACCAGAGACGCGGTTTTCTGGAAGGAGGCGATTGACAATAAAATTGATTCCATCACCTCAAATAACACTTGGGTGTCGGTTGATCTTCCTGAAGGAGCGAAACCCATCGGATGCAAATGGATCTTCAAGAAGAAGATGAAAGCAGACGGAACTATTGACAAGTTCAAGGCTAGGTTGGTAGCCAAGGGGTTTTTTCAGAAGCAGGGGATTGACTATTTTGACACGTATCCTCCAGTAGCCCGGATGACCACCAACAGAATGTTGATTGCTCTCGCAGCAATACATAAGATGGTGATACATCGGATGGATGTGAATACGGCTTTCCTAAATGACGAGCTGACCGAAGAGATTTACATGCAACAGCCAGAGGGATTTGTCATCAGGAGTCTTGAAGGCAAAGTCTGCAAGTTGGTAAAATTCTTGTACGGTCTTAAACAAGCTCCCAAGATGTGGTATGAGAAATTTGACAAAATTATAAGGTCAAATAGCTACATGGTCAGCGATACGGACAAGTGTGTTTACACGAAGTTCGCTGATGGAAGAGGTGTGATCGTTTGTCTGTACGTGGACGACATACTTATCCTGGGTACGGATATTAGCTGTGTCATGGAGACAAAGAAATTTATCTCAAGCAAGTTCAGTATGAAGGACTTGGGGGAAGCTGATGTGATCTTAGGGATCAAGATCATCCGGACAGACACTGGACTAGCGCTGTCACAGTCTCGTTATATTGAGAAAATGATCACTCGTTATGGGTATCGAGATTTTCCAGGGATCGATACGCCGTACAGGTATGATCTGAAGTTGAAGCCTTATTCAGGGGAAAGCGTCAGGCAGCTGGAGTATGCAAGCGTAATCGAAAGTTTGATGTATGCTACTAATGCCACAAGGCCTGACATAGCTTTCGCCGTGGAATGCTGAGTCGTTTCACGAGCAACCCAGGTGCTGAACACTGGAAAGCTGTGAAACAGGTTATGAGATGTCTCAAGAAGACTCAGACATATGCACTGTACTACAGCGAAGATCCACCGGTAGTGGAAGGCTTCAGTGATGCCAGCTGGTGCTCAGAGGTGGAGAGCGAGAGGTCCACAGGTGGATTCATTTTCACATTGGGTGGAGCTGCTATATCGTGGAAGTCGAAGAAGCAGACTATGCTCTCGCGGTCATCCATGGAATCTGAGTTCTTCGCACTTGATACCGCAGCCGAGGAAGCAGAATGGCTTCGGGAGCTCATGTATGATCTTCCAATGGTTGGGGCACAAATACTGGCGATACCGATATACTGCGACAACCAGGCGACTGCGACGGTGGCATCAAATGACCTCTTCAACGGGAAGAAGAGGACTGTGCGGTTGAAGCACAAGGCAGTACACGATCTTATCAAGAGAGGTGTTATTGCAGTTATTGATGTTCGGAGTCAGGAGAACCTGGCGGATCCGTTCACCAAGGGCCTCAAGCGCCAGCTGGTCGATGACACAGCTTGTAAAATGGGCTTGAAGGCATTCTGATATTGTATTATTGTATTCCTACCATAAAGTTTTATGCTATTAGTTCAAAGATTTATCTACTAGGCATCTAGCTTTTGGTTCAAGGGAGGACCACTAATCGGAAGAATATCAGGAACGTTGGGTACATGTTCTATTGGGCATGGAGAGGTTACGGACCTATGACCACTATTGTCTACTGTTGTTTTCTACGGAAAACGGTTCCTGTGGGAAGGTTGGCTTAATTGCCTTAATGAGTTCTCAGGCAGAGTGAATGCCTGGTGTGCTTTACAGGAGGCACGGTAGAGCAGCACTACAAGGAGTGAAACTCCATGCTACAGTGGGGTGACTCCACAATGAGGTTCCTATATGTGGGGTGCTGTCCAGTAATAGGATAAAGCCTCGGCTTTGCAGGCCAAGTCACAGCGGCGTAGCACCACAAATAGGCAGTTAGCCTAATGATGTATGTTAAAAATAAAGAGGGGTATAGTCAGCACTACAAAGAGGAGGAGTTCCTCATGTTACAGTGGCACGACACCACGATGAGGTACCCGGTTAGGGATAAAGCCTCGGCTTGCAAGCCATGTCGTTGCGGCGTAACACCGCAAGGGAGCCTAAGGCTTCATGCTGGGTAGTTTGGCACTACAAAGAGGCGGTTGCCTCATGCTACAGTAGTATGACACTACGATGAGGTTCCCGGTACGGGGTAAGGCCTCGGCTTTAAGCCATGTCATGGCGGCGTAGCACCGCAAGGGAAGCGCAAAGCGCTTCATGCCATGTCTCTTTTTAATGAACTCACCTATAGTGTATGGACAAAGAGATATCAGGCCGTCTCTTGAGGGTAAACTTGTAGACGCCCAAAATTATACACTGAAACCAGGCTGGCACATGGCCTTTAATGTGTAGCCAGAAGCACATGTAACTACATTATGTGAGTGGAAAGAATTTCAGCTATGATGCAGAATTCAAGGCTTAGTCCATTCTTGTATTATAGTCTGATTTTTGATCCATGCGGGAAGATTCAAGTCGTCAGCGACATCTCTCCTAATGCATGATGGACAGTTACTGTGGGAAATACTTATACCCATATATATAGAGATATGTGGGGAATTGTTGGAGTTTTGGTTTTTCCTTTAGAAAGCTTTAGTCCCACATCGGAAAAAACAAAGAGATTGTATCTCTATATATTAGCTTTGCTATTATTGGAGATGCACATGTGGTGTGGAGGTGCACATGGGTTTGCCATATGGGGTTATTTTTCTAATGGGAAAAAGGCTAAAATCAATTAAAGCATTCATGCTTTTTGCTCTTGGAAAATTTATTTCCATGGGAGCTAAGCCCGGTAGGGGCTTAGCGACTCGGACTCGGACTCGGACTCCGACTCGAACTCGGACTCGAGCTCATGGGCTCATGAGGCGTAATGTGGCGTTTTGTTGGCGCACTTAGCACGTCAGCATCGTCGCTAGGCGCATAGTGCGCTTTAGTTGCGCTCGTTGCGCGAGCCACTTGCGCTGCCACGTTGCGCAAGCCCAGGTGCGCATGTCCAGTTGCGCTGCCCAGGTGCGCGCTCAGATTGCGCTGGGTTGCGCGGGTTGCTCGGGTTGCGCGGGCGCACTGGTTGCGCTGCGTGCGCTGTGTGCGCAGTGCGTGCAGTGCGCGCAGTGTGCGCAGTTCAGTGCGCGCTCTGTCGCGCAGAGTGCAAGGAGCGCGGGGTATGCGCAGTTGGTGCAACTTGCAGCAGAACGTGCGTTTGCATGTTCTGGGAGGCTGCTACATGTTCAGGGTGGTTTTTACCACGTCCCTAACTTTGTGGCAACCGAACAGTTGCTGCATGGCCTATATAAGGCATCCTCTCTCTCTCTCTCTCTCTCTCTCTCAAGGCTAGTTACAGAAGAAAAAGAGAAGCCACCACAGAAAGTTTACGAAGTATTTTTTAATACAAGTAAACAGAGATTTCAGACGTGTTCTTTAACACAGTTCTGATCTTCCAGTAGCCTTCGAGAGAGAGGAAAGGCGTCGCACCAGCGTTGCTTTTGCACAGGAGTTCGTATCCATCCGAGGAGTCAGAAGAGCAGGAGTGTTCCAAGTTCTCCGACGAACTTGCTGGTTCCTGGAAGCTGTTCGTGTAGGGCGAATAAAGCTTTGAGCAACGGTGATTATTGACCCCAGCAGGAGTTCTTCCATCTTTCGCCAGTCACCTTCGTTGCTGCCAGTAATTCTGATTGTATTTTTTTTTTTAGAAGTATTACGATCTGATTGCTGTTGATTACGATATCTTTTTAGATTCTCGTAATACAGAATCACCTTCCTTGAAGTGTTGATTTGAAACATTGTTTTTACAATTGTTTCATTTTCTCAGTTTTCCATCGAAAAATTGTGCCCCGGCACTAACATTTCTTAGTAAAGGGAAATAATACAATCATTCACTACAAATGAATACTCTTAAAAAGCTTAAGCATACATGGATTGACCAAGCATCCAGCTTACATTTCACAACAGTATCCTAGCAACATGGCTTTTAGAACACCCAAAATATGTAAACAAAGACCTGCCTCCTGAAGAGGTTGAGAACCCCTGATTAAGTTGTAAATGCAGTAGCAAACACACAGGCTAGGACAACATAACCTGCCAGGTGTATTTCACTTGTATCACTTCAACAGGTGCCCCGAGAAATTCTTAACCTTTACTTGGTTGACAACATAATAAAGTTGAAAAAAGATTATCAAGTTCAGTAATGAATTGCAGGATTATTATTTTGAGCCTCAGCAAAGTGCAACTGAGAACCAAGACTCAAAACTCAAAAGAGAAAAAACAAATAAACAGCTTGGAAGCGTACGTGAGAAGTGAGGAATGCACTACAATTACTTAAAATGTAGTAAATTATCAAAAAAACACAAAGAGGTGATATAAAGGAGACCATCAAGCAAAACAGTAGTCTTAAAACTTGGTTGATTCAAAAATTTTGATGGAAGAATCCTAACAAGCAATATTGTCTCAAACAAAATCCTATAGACCATAGAAAAAACTAATTCCCAAGGTTCTTGTCATCACTCTAATCATCAAACAAGCTAAAGCCAATATCCTCGTCTGACTCTTCCTCTGGCTCCTCCTTTTTCTCTTCCTTGGCAGCAGCAGGTGTAGCAGCAGGTGTAGCAGCAGCCACAGGGGCAGCAGCAACTGCAAACTTGCTAGGATCCTGTATTAAAAGAAGAATTAATAACCCAAAAATTAGATTTAGTCACAAAAGTAGATTAAAAACATAGTTTTCTGGATAGTCACAGTATGGCAAAACAAACCTTCAAATACTCCTTAACCTTCTCCGCCTGTGGAAAACTATATTCAGTGGCCAGAGCAACTGCAAGTACGTTCTTGTACCCGTTGATGAACATGTGAGGTGCAGCAGCTACAGTTGGGTAAGAGAGGGCCAAGGACAGTGAAGCGACCATAGAAACACCAACTGCAAACTTCTCAATCAGATCCTCCTCGGTGAGGTCTAGCACCTCCGGACTGAAAACAGAACCATTATCATAGACAGAAGTAACAACTAGACCATATGAGAAAGGCCGAATGCCAAGCTTAGCAAGGAGGGCAGCCTCAGATGAGCCCACTTTGTCCCCTTTCTTGATAAGCTCAACCGGGGTGATAATTTCAACAGTACCCTTGTTAATCTTAGTTGGGATGTTGAGCACCTGAGAGTTGACAGAAGTTAAGACATGGCGATTGCATTGATGAACCAGGTGTGTGTACGTGACCATGTATGTGTGTACAAGAAAATAACTTACCTGAAAGAAAGATGTCTGGGACGGATCCAACCCAGTATTCCCAGGAGGAACAATGACATCGATAGGAGCAACAAGACCAACACGGGCAGGAGCTCCAACCTGAATCATGGACAGATGAAGAGCTAAAATAGTAAAAAGTCAAGCTTACAGGCAAAACACTAATTGAAGGAATATAGAGATCATGAAGTTAAACGCAATCTACATGTTAAAAAAACCCTTTACCAATCAGTGGATAGACTGCAAGACTTGCAGTATATATAGGGGCAAAAAGAATATATATATATATATATATATATATATATATATATATATATATATATAGGGGCTCCCAAAAAATTAGCATAGGGGCTCATATCAAGTGTAATTGATAGATCCGTCATCGTGGAAGGAAAACTCCAAAGTTACTGACATGAAGAGAAGGTTGGAAACAAGGAGAAGATACACCATGCACAAAGGCGGCATTTTCCTCCCCATGTCCTCCATTTTTCCTCCTATTACACATCAGATAGTCATTGAGGGGGTTTCCCGAGAAACCACTCAAGCCTCTCTCTTTCTAATCACAGCCCTCAAACTGCTATATATATATATATATATATATATATATATATATATATATATATATATATTTTAGCATAAGGCTCCCCAAAAAAAAATAGCAAAGGGGCTCATATCAAGTGTAATTCATAGATCCGTCATCGTGGAAGGAAAACTCCAAAGATACTGACATGAAGAGAAGGTGGGAAACAAGAAGAAGATACACCATGCACAAAGGCGGCATTTTCCTCCCCATGTCCCATTTTTCCTCCTATTACACATCAGATAGTCATTGAGGGGTTTTCCCGAGAAACCACTCAAGCCTCTCTTTCTAATCACAGCCCTCAAACTTATATATATATATATATAGCAGGGCTCCCAAAAAATAGCATAGGGGCTCATATCAAGTGTAATTGATAGATCCGTCATCGTGGAAGGAAAACTCCAAAGATACTGACATGAAGAGAACGTGGGAAACAAGAAGAAGATACACCATGCACAAAAGGCGGCATTTTCCTCCCCATGTCCCATTTTTCCTCCTATTACACATCAGATAGTCATTGAGGGGTTTTCGCGAGAAACCACTCAAGCCTCTCTCTTTCTAATCACAGCCCTCAAATATATATATATATATATATATATATATATATATATATATATAGCAGGGCTCCCAAAAAAATAGCATAGGGGCTCATATCAAGTGTAATTGATAGATCCGTCATCGTGGAAGGAAAACTCCAAAGATACTGACATGAAGAGAACGTGGGAAACAAGAAGAAGATACACCATGCACAAAAGGCGGCATTTTCCTCCCCATGTCCCTCCATTTCCTCATATTACACATCAGATACTCATTGAGGGGTTTTCCCGAGAATCCACTCAAGCCTCTCTTTCTAATCACAGCCCTCAAACTATATATATATATATACACACAGTTCAATTGCTGCCTCCAGTTAGATGGAACTTTGGTTAGAAACAAAGTAATTGCTGCATCATTGGATATCTTGGTTCAAAGTTTAAGCATACAACCATGATCATCTTAAAGATTGCTCTTTGATTAAAATAATTTCTAAATATAAAAGTTTGGTGTAATAAACTAGCTAGCGGGACAACATTACGGGGGAGATAGGAGAGTGGCGGGGATAGTGGAAGGGAATAGGTCACCAGAAAAGGAAACACATGTTTTTTTTTTCCAAAAGTTCAAAGGGATCATAAGGATAATGAGAAGAATTGAAATGGTATCAACATATTTGAATATGGATACAGCTGAAGATTTTACAACTTACAACCACAATGAACCTAGGCTATGAGGTAAAAAAAAATGAAGGGGAATCAATTGGACTACTAAATTTGCATATGAAAATTGTATGAATGAAGGAAAACATTCCAGTAAATATAAATAAAAAAGTGTTTGCTGTGACTTTTTTTCCTAAACTCAAACATTCAACAATTAATTCAGATAAAAGAATACTTTCAATGAACCTTTGCTTGTTCAAATACATGAAAAGGTTACCCTCCGCAAAGCACGAAGGATCAAAAACAAAAGAACTAGATGTCTTGTATTACAAGAAGACAAACAAGGCAAAATAAACTGAAAAGTTCAAAAAAAAAAATATGTTTTAAAATTTTTATTCAACATTTTTCAAAATGAAAATGAGGTCTCAAGAATAAGTCGTGTTTATAGTACATAATAAGTTCGTTTCTACTGATCAATGACTCGTCGTAGAGAGAACTCTTGATTCTCACAAGTTAGTTGCACTTGGAAATCATTCAGAATAGAGTTCCTTGCACGATGAAAAATGCAATGTGTTAAGTGTATATAGAATGAAAGGACATCCTAGAGGATCCAAATAATAACTGACAAACAAAATTTGTTGCTGGTAGAACCAAACTTGACATGTAAGTTGGTCAGGTTTTAGATTTAAAAACAAAATTGTGTAATCACCATAAATGTACCTTGTACTTGGCAACCTCCTCACTGACTTCCTTCAGGTCACCCTTGGTGAAGATCAAGCCCACATTTCCCTGAATCAATCAAACAGAATCAACATACATAACTACGGTAGTTAACATAGAACCAACTGATATAATTGTAAAAATCAACCGAAATGAAATTTCATCAGAATATTATCATTCAAACTTCATAGGCATTGGAGTTAAAAAAAAATTATAAGGATGAAGGAAATCAATTCTTTGCTCTTTCCTTTCATTTGGGAAATTGCAATTCCCATTAATTTTCCTTTCCGGTATTTGAAAAGGCCCGGGAAATTGGGAGGGAAAGTGAATCATTTGGAGTGGGAAAGTGAATCCATGGGGTGAGTGGAGGTACCATTTCCCTCCCTATTTTCTTTTCCCTTGGGAATCATTTTTTTCCTACTCATTTCCTTTAGCATTCAAACACAAGAAAGGCATGACTTTCCTTTCCCAAGGCCCTCATTACGCGAACCAAACGTGGCCTAATACTAAAAATCAAGGCGATAGCTCATTTAGTCCATAAAGTTTGTTTAACACAAACCGAGACTTCCAGACTATTGACCAACCTCCTTGTGTGTATGCATACATGCATGTATATACATCCATATAGGGAGGGAGGGAGGGAGGGAGAGCATGCCCTTGTTCCATGTCCAGCTGCTAAAGTATATGCACACCTGCGCCAAAGAACAGGTGCATGTGTGTGGCTTAAGAACTTGTGCACACGTGCGTGTTAAGAACATGCACATGAATGTGTGCGGATACAGAACACACTAGTGCACGCCTACTGCACCCATGAGTGTGTCTTGCTCAAGTTGAACACGTGTGAGCACATGCATGCCCATCTGATAAAGATTTATGGTCGATCGAAATTCAATTATGGTAATCATTCATTGTTTAATTGAAAATCGATTTTCCGATATAGACGCTTATGACCTCCCCCTCTATCTCATGCGGTAACAATTCCTTTGGCATTACGATCTTTACCACAACGATGTTGTCCATAGATCAAAAAAATTTGTAGCTTGGATTTCACTTCTACAACTCCATCACGTGAGATCCGGGTGGGATGTAGAAGTTTTGTATAAATCCTCGAGCACAGGAAAGTACTAGTATCAAGACAAATCAAAGTAAAGAGTGCAGAAAGACCACTACTAATACTAATATAGTAGGTAGAGTGCGCAAGACGCATCCCGCACAAGTGCTAGCTCCGAATCACCCTACATATGCTAGCCCGCTTGAACGGGCCTTTCTTCCTTCCCACATGAATAAAAGTAAGTAAAAGATGAATTAATTCCAACTCTCATATGATGAAAAAAAGTAAAAGGTCTCTAGAAGAAAATGATTCTATTTTACCACTGCTTGGATAGTGGTACGGTACACGATCAAGATTATGATCTTTGCTTCTCCATCTCAGACATTCAAAAGAGGCAAAGGGAGAGCAAAGAACCATGTAGATAAAGATTGAGAGCATGTGGATCAAAGTTGAACCATATTCTTTTTATGTTGATCGAGCTAGAAGTGAACCGAGTTGTGTAGAACATCAAGATTGAGGGCATGTGGATCAAGGGGACATCATCGGAGAACAATATCGGGACAAGATTGTTCTTCCATATTTAGATATAGAGAATGATTATAATAGGGATCTAGATGGATCAAACAAGCTTACTTTTTGGAGATTGAAGCTAAATTTAAGAAGAAAATAGCATACTGGCCTGGCATGGACGATTGCTTTCTTTTGGAGGAAAAACTACTCTCATTAGAAGAGTTACATAACTCCCCTAAAATTGATTTAATCTTGATATAGGTATCAACCTGCCTTTAGGTAAAAAACAGAGCTTCTAGGTCATTTTTCCCCTATAGAATGGTTGCCTAGGTAGGAAAGGCTTCCCTCTTAAGCAATACCAAAAAAAAGAGGGCTTAACAGATATTACCTACCTAACAGTCACCACATAGTGGACTTGTGAGACTTCGAGCACCTCTCGTTCCGCATGGTTAGGCTACGTGATCAATGGTTCAATGCAATATCGTTACTGCAATCAGAGTCGAAGACATTAGAGTTCTCAGGTCATCCGTCTACAGGCGTCATATCGATGCACACCTTCTTAGCTCTATGGGTCAATCGATACAACAAGCACGTCTTATGGATAGGAGGTGATTACACAAACTCGAATCCAAGCACTAAACCTAGTTGATGCGGGAAGGAGTTGGCACATCACTTCTCAAGTTTTCTTTTTATTCGCTTCTCTCATTCCTCAAGTCCCATAAGTCGGTTGATCACGTAGAATCTGACCCATTTTCTCCTTGTGCGAGGGATACGAAATAAATCAAATTGATTTTTCAATCAAGCTCTACCAATTGAGTTATATACCCACCCCCCGAGCCAGGTGGATTATACTTGAAAGAGTCAGATACTTCTTCTATTCTTTTCTTTCCCCTGGCGCCACTTGGCCATCCTGGGCTTGAACCAGATACCTTGCATATTTCCATTTCTTCATCAAAACTACTACCCTTAAAGAACCCAATAATAATTAAACTATGAAAAGTACTTCAGAAACTACAAGAATATGAAACTGTTAAGGCACCCACAGGATCAACCGTTAATTTGATTGATCAATCAGGTAACAAATTATAAATTATTTTTCAATACAAATTATTTTTCAGATGAACGTGTTACAATTAAGCAATAGCCAACCACACAATGAGCAGATAATGAAACCAAAATGCCTCACCTCGCAATACCAAAAGCACTCCACTGCATAAAGTAACATCTCAATTACTATTAGCAATGGATCGATACTAAAAAATGGGAATGGTCAAACAACAGAGAATATCAAGTTGGTGAAGAGCCTAAATACAAATCATACTTATTAAAGTTTATCAGTCTAACAAAAAACCTTAGGGTCTGCTTGGTAACGGTGTTTTCACCGGTTTTAGGGTGTTTTTGAACCGACCGTTTATGAAAACCTCTGCTTGTTAATTTTTTTCAGGCACTGGTTTTGGTCGGCTCAAAAACCCCCCCAAAACCGGTGTAATGTATTTTTTGGTGGCTTTATAAACACCCCAAATCGGTGGGTTTTGAGCGGCTCTATATTTTTATTCCATTTATATCCTCACAAAAATATATATAATTATAGCTACTGATACCCTTCCCTATTTAATTTATTCGTGTAAAAAACTTTCAGAACCGCTCGTTAGTGAATTACCAAGCATGGATTGGACTGGTTTAAAAGCCGCTACTTGAAAACCATCCAAAATCGGACCTCTCATAACCGCTCATAACCGGTACTCTAAAAACACCTCATAACCGCTACCCCTACAATTGCCAAGCAGACCTTTAGAATATCATACAAAATCCATTTGAATAACCAAGATGCAAACTTCAGATATTTTATCACTACCACAAAACTAAGAATTACCGTAGATGCCCAAATTCAGATTAGCTAACATGAAGCAACAAAATATATACAAATATGCAAATAACAAACAATGCTACTGCATTCATTTTGGGGTGTCCTGGCGTATTTTCAAGATCTGTGTAGATATGTCCATAACAGAAAAAACATGGATTCGGCATTGGTTTATAGAACATCCATGATTCCTAAGTAGGCCCGAAAAATGGTAGCGGTACTAAAAAGTATAAACAAAAAGAATGTTGTACAAGATCAAATTTTGATAACCAAGATGCAAATTTTCCAATACTAACAAACTATATTTGCAGACACAAGTACGATACCAATACAGACACGACACTTGATAGCGCTAACAACACCAAGATGCAAACTTTCTGGGAACAACAAAGAAACATCGGACGGACACGGAGATACAAACAATAAAATAAATAAAATGAGGAAAGTTGGGATTTATTTTTATTTTTGCATTACCACTAGCAGGGGGAGGAGGTTGAGGTAGTTGGAGTTGCCGGAGTTCTCCGCGTGCAGCTTGATGCACCTCCTGATGAGCGTGTTCTTCCCCATGAGCACCACCGAGTCCCCCCTCAGCCCCTTCCTGATGTTCTGCAGCTGGTTCGACCCCACGTTGTCGGCCAGCGCGATCAGCACCTGGCTGTACTGATCCAGCAGGCTACACAGCTTCTTGTCGTACTGTACCTTCTTCTGCGCCTTCGTCAGCTTGATCGCCATTGTTGGATCGAGGAGGTAGAAAAACTTGAAGTGGCTGTGGAGTGTGTATGCAGGGAGCGTTAGAAGAAACCCTAGTTCTGGATGGCTTTTATGGAGTCAGTGAGGAGACAGAGGTGAGATCGGACCGCTGATATTAACTTGGATGCTGAGAAATTTGGGCCTTTTGGATAAGGACGTAAACCTAGCCCAATGGGAAGATTAAGAATGAGCGAGTGAAAGTGAGTTTTACATGTATTAGAGATTTTTCTTTTCTTTTCTTTTCTTTTCTTTTCTTTTTTCATTTTAAGAATTAGTGAGTGAAGGTGAGATTTACATGTAAAGATTTTTTTTTTCATTTTTTTTCATAAGAGTCTAGATTGGTAAATCATAATCCAAGTGCTCGTCATTTTGGCATAATTTTATAATGTTGATACATGTTGGTGTTTTTACTTGTTGTTGTTGGTGTTTTGATTTAGAAACTAGAAAGATAGTCCCACATTGGAAAAATCAAATGGATGGTATCTCTATATAAAGTTTTGCTTGTGTTGAGAGATCACATGAAGTGTGGAGAGACACATGGGTGCCATGTGGGAACATTTTTCTAGTGGAAAGAAGGCTAAACCAACAAAGAAGCATTAATACTTTTTGTCATGCTCATGGGATAATTCCCTTATTGAGCTAGCGACTCGGGCTCAAGGGTGCAAAGTGGCAATTTGTTAGCGCACTTTGCACTTAGCACGTCAGCATCGGCGTGCTACTGCACAGGGGCACGCAGTGGATGCACAGGGGCACGCAGGAGCTGCACGGCTGTCCTACTACGCGCGCAGGTTGACGGGCTAAGTGGGCTAAAGGGTGCAGGCGGCTAATGATGTGGCTGATTGGAAGATTGAGCGGTTATAGAAAGATTGAGTTATGATCAGATCCGATTTTTGTGGGATTTGAATTTAATTCATTCAAATCTTTCCATTATTCGCTCATATCATTTCGCAATCAATTACGGTCAGGATTAGCATTAAGGTTTCGGCCCTTCTCTATAAATACTCTCTTCGTGCCTTCATTGATGACTTACGCTAAAATAAAGAGACGAAGAGAATGGTGCCGCCACTGCCCTTGGAGTTATTTGAGTTCGTGAAGGAGATGACAGCGAGCGTTCCAGAAGTTCTTTCGAACTTACTGGTTCCTGGGAGCAGATCGCAATAGGGCGAATATTTCTTTGAGCAATGGTGATCCTTATCACCCCAGCAAAGTCGTTGCATCAACTCCGGTTGATAACGAATATTCATCTTTGTTGCATCAACTTCATTTGAGAACGATTATTCATCTTCGTTGCAACAACTCCGGTTGAGAACGATTATTCATTTTGTTCCATCAACTTCGGTTGAGAACGATCAGCAGAATTGCGGTGATCTTTTTTTCGCCTGCTAAGTTACTTTTATCCATCTCACTCTTTTTAAGAGATCGAGATTTCCATCTAATGATCTGTTTCGGGAATAACAATATCATTATTGATGGCAATGGAAGAATTGGCTAACTTTAACACTCATATTCCCTCTTGTTTAAGAGGTCATTTCGTTTACCTAGAAACTACGGAAGTTGACACTTTGTTGCATAACAAATTCACTTCAGGTGTTTGGTTAAAAAAATAGAAAGTGAAAAAGTTTGCACTTCATGTCTCACCTCAAATCCTTCGTTCCACTTCCAAAAAGAAAATTATGAAGTCCCTTGCGAAACTTGAACGACTTTAATGCTAAAAAAATTGTGGAACTGAAACGTGAGGTGGTCGACATTGTCGTACTTTTTGCAGGAACCATGGGTCTCGTCGGCGTTGGAGCTGGTGATGAGGGTGAGCACGAGGAGGCCCTTGACGTAGGTGTAGGCATTTTCGTCATTGTTGGCAGCCGCGACGAAGGCAGAGTTCGGGTTTGGGTCGTGTCCTTCACTACGATGGTGGGAGCGTAGGAGTCGCAGCCAATGGTTGTCATCCTCCTTGCTATCACCATTGTTGCCTCCTTCGTTGTGGCTATGTGAATTACTCGTGAGAGAGAATCGAATGAGGGGTAGATAGAGTTTGAAAGAGATAAGAATAATTTCTTTCTTCTTAATCCTAAAAAAAAGTTAGAAGAAGAAGAAGAAGACGAAGCAGCGTGTATGTGGGAGAGAAAGTTTGGAGAGAATGGGGTTTGGTTAATATAATCATTTTTGTACAATAATTTGTACATATGTAATATCTATATTGAATTTAAATGTGTCGATTGAGAAATCTTCTCTTTGTTTTTGTCTATTTAGTTTGGGAATATATTTCGGTTTGAGAAAGAAACATATGATTTTTTTTACAATTTGTGTGTACAATTTGCTAATTACAAATATGCTAAATTTTAATATCCTAATTTTTGATTTTAGATGCCAAATAATTAGCTTAAAATAAAAATAATAATTTTTTAACACTTTTTTTATTTATGTCAAAGCCTTCATTTTATAATCTATACGAAATAAAAAGCAATGCACAATAGAAGTTTGGGGAAATTTTCACCATATTTGAAACATGGTCATCATATCACTTCACCATTCCAATTCATTACAACATCTAAACAAAGGAACTATAAAAAGTTCACTACAAGAAACACCCCCTAAGGCAACGATTTGTTCAGCAACGCGTTATGTCACTCTCATTTTTCGTTATATATATTTTTAGTATACGTGTACGGAATTCTGACATTTGTCAGGTGACCCGTATTTTGACTTGTCTTGTTTAGCCTAGTCTTGGTTTAATTTGCCCTTGGTTCGGTTCGGCTTGGCTTGGCTTGGTTTGTTTTGGTTGGGTTTGAGATGAGAAGAGTTGATATATAATCCAGCTTCTCTCTCCCCTCCATTATTTCTCATTACTTCTCCGTCTTCTTCATCTTCTTCCTCATTTACTCCTCCAGCAACCCTAGGCAAGTGCAACCTATTTCATAATGGATCTCAAGTTTTATTGTTCCATTCTCTTCCTTGCATGATTCTAAGCTTCTTTAGGAATTGACATTTTTGGTTTTGATGGACGAATTTTTGTAGATCTAAGTCTTAAGTTTTTTTTTGGTTTTGATCTATTAAAACTTGATATTTTCGAAAACCAGTTGCTCCATGTTGTAAGAAATTTCGTTCTACCCAATTTTGATCTTTAAAAAGCTTGATTTCGACTCTTTTTTGAGGAGTTATGGCATTTTGAAGTTCATGGGTTCAACTAAGCATCTGTGCTGGTTAGGGAAGATGAACAGTGCGCGCACGCTCTTTAGCGTCGTGTTATCTCGTTGCGCGTACGTGCTCCTTAGCGCCTCACTATTCTGGTCGTGGGCTTTTTAGCACCGCGCTCTTCGGTCTCGCGCCACAATTGGCCCAACGCCACTTGCCGCGTGCCACCCCGCGCTTCTGACCGAGAGCCACCTAGCGTCGTGCGCTCTTTAGCATCACGCTCTTCGGTCGTGCGCTACTTGGCCCAGCACCACTTGCCATGCGCCACCCCGTGCTTCTGGCCGAGCGCCACCTAGCGTCGCACGCCATTCTCGTCACGCGCGCCAATTGTCATGCGCCTAATAACCAGTGTATCTACATGCTTGTTCTCTTGTAACATTTTGTTATATGCATGTACCCTGTACTTGGCCCATCTTGTAACGACCCAACTTGACTACTATCCACCATGGAACCAGTAACTTGAGCATGACAGTACTTGACTATAACCAGAACCTGACCTGAACTCGACATGACAATACGATCCCGACTTGATAACTTGTTAATACTACGCACGATAGAACTTGAGCTTGATGAGATTTGAACTGATTATTGACTTGACTTGAACATGATAACATGAACCCATCTTGTATAATCTTGATAGTGGCCCGTCGAGGCGCACTCCTGACAAGTACTCTTGACATGACCAGTAAACCTGACATGACATGTATAATCTTGATTACTGTTGCGACAGCTGTTCCTGTCTTGCTAGTGTAACTCTTGCCTTGACTCCATGGTTGATTGTGCCTGTACAAGCTACCTATCTCATCTTGCATCATGTCTAGGACATAGATTCCTGGTTACCACGGTCAGGGATTCATAATGAATCGGACTAGGTTAATGACTAGATTGATCAAGTAGTTCATATAGAGAGATTTTCCAGTTACAGGTGATCCCGTTATCCCGGCCACACCTGTGGACTTGTAGCCTGCCGACGAGCAGGGCACATTTCCAGCACACTGTCATGTGTTGCACTTTTTGAATCATAAGTACTAAAGTACACCAGTAATCTTGATAACTCTTGTAACCCTGCCTGGATAACCTGTATAGTCTGTAGGGCTTGTGACTGCAGGAACATCTCATTACATCCTATTAGTAACTAGACCTGTGACAACCCTCACTACCAGAAATAAGTCATATTAGCGACGCTAAAACACGTCGCTAATATGACAAAAAACATCGCTAATTGTATTTACCGACGTTTTTAGCGACGTTTTCGTGTGGTCGCGAAAAGCCATGTCGCTGACAGGCAAAACGTAGGTAATCGTCGCCATTACCGACGCTTACCGACGTTAATAAACGTCGGTAATTGACCGACGTTCACCGACGCCACGTCAGAAAAATGGCGACGTCTCAGACGTCGGTCAACGTCGGTGAATTTACGATGTAGGCTACTTTTTACCGACGTTTATCGACTCTATAGAAGAGGGAAACTGGGGTCGGTAAACGTTGCTATACCTGGTTATTTAGCGACGTTTAGCGACGTTTAGCGATGCAGCTAAACGTCGGTAAATGTCGCTAAAATGCAAATAAAATAAAAAAATTACAGAATGTCCACAAAATCACATTTTCTTCTTGCAGTTTAATAAATAACAATAAATACACAGAAGCATATTTTCTTCATGGGTTTGTCGACCCCTTCGGTGGAACACTCAACACCGGTACATCACAATAAACATATGTATCAACACAAACAAGAGTAAAAGTCTACAAGAGTAAAATATCCAAAGTCGGTAAACGAATATCCAAAGTATATACAACCAATATCCACATGAATCCACAACCAATAATGAAAGTCTACACAAACAAATAATCCACAACCAATACTGAAACAACATAAACAAATACTAAAAAAACACTACAATCTCGTAAAACAGTCTTAACTCGGACTACTGCGGATCTGGAGGAGGGGCACCGCCGCGCCTCAAGGCTAGGAACATCTCATACTCCTCCCGTGAAATCGTCACCGATGAAGAAGGTAGTGACGTTGGTGGATTCGGAGGTAGTGACGCCGGCGGAGTCGACGACGATGAAGGCGCACCCGGAGGACAATAATGCTCCAACGATGCTAGTCGCTCGTGGTAGGAATGCATGGTAGATAACAGCCTCGTACTGCTATCAACCATCGAATCCTGTATCAACGTGCAGCCTCTCGCCCATGGACAGCTGTGATGCCTGCAGATCTGTCACGCTGTGCTCTGTCGGCACTCTAAGATCAGTGATGCCACACTCTGTCCTCTCAGTCACATCCCTGAGCTCCATAATGCTGCAGTCGAGCGTATCCAATCGTGCTATGAGCGCAGCATCGTCCGTCTGGTGCTGCTCCTGGATTCGTCGTAGCAGCTCGTCACGGACAGACTCCACCATCTGTTGGACTCGGGCAGACTCCTGGGAGGGCTGTGGGCCATGCACACTAGCATGGGAGGCCCTAGAGGACTGTGTCGTAACTAGGGCGCCATAGGATCCCGTACCGTAGTACATACCCCTGTGGAGACCACCAGCGGCGGTCACCCATAGCTCGTCCTCCGACAGAGCTGGAGCGGGCTGCAAGGAAGTACCGACCTCTTCCGCAGCATGTGCACTAGCAGCCGCCCGCTCCTTAAGCCGTTGAAACTCGGCCTAGAAAGCATGGATACTCTATAACTTCTAATGTCTAATGTACATATTATTACTAACTACATGAATATCTATTTACATACATATTTACTAAGTTATATCAAAACTAACACGAAGTATTAAAATTAATAAATAGAATTGTAATACTTACATAGGCCTGCTCCGCCCTATCGTCAATAAGCTTCCCGCCATTCCGATGTGTGGCCAGGAAGACAGTCACCATATTGGCGTCATCACCCCTCCTTACCTGTAATTAAATATATCACATTTTACTAATTTATCGGACTTGCATTAAAATAATATTTCTAAAATAAAAAAAAATATACCAAACGATGGAAATGTTCCGTTATTGGAATCGACCCATCGCACCACTTTGACCCCTGCTTCCTAGCCGCCTTGGCCTTCTCAGACTTTTTCTTGTACCTTGGCTCGTCGAATCGAGCCTTCATCACAGTCCACAGCTCAGGGCTGATCCAACCTTGGATCGACTTTCCGGCATGATCACGAGTCTTCTGATCATTAATAGCGTCGCGGATCAGCTTAGCAGCGACGGCAGGAAATATCCCCTCGATCATCTCGGCCCGGTACAGTGGATAGAAAAACATATCCTAGAAGAGTACAAACCAAATATTTATCAGTTATATATAATATGTAAAAATTATATGATTCATGTTAAAAGCAAATATATTTTAACCTTGAAGCGCGCAAACCAGTAGGCCTTCCTCTCGTCCGGAGCATCAGAGTAGTTTATCCAAGGACCACCATAATTAGTCCTCAAGAAGTGGCCTAGGCGTCTCTGTACCGACGGGGGAAAATATCTATACAGACATATTATATTCATAAGAAAAGTTCATTTATGATAAACACAGAAAAAAATGATAAACCAAAATACTTACTTTGTACCGTCGGCCCAGATCTTCGTCATCGTCTCCTCCGGAGGTGCGCATGCATCATCTGCCTGATACTGGTCGGTCGTCGGCTCAGCCTCCTCTATCTGCTCATCTGTCTCTATCGTTGTATCAGCAGGAGGAACGCTAGACGACGGAGCAGTCTCAGGCCTGGAACTACTTGTCCCAGAAGATATGCCACATAGCGTCGGGGCAGGCAGAGGTACTGTCCGATACACAGGAGTATTGGGCGACGAGGATCCAGAGCCGGTACTAGTAGGAGGTACCGAAGGAGTACCATGTCCTCTGCCAGTACCAGTATCCCGTGCCCCATGTCGGGACATGCAGAACAATTCGCGACGACCTGTTATACTTGATAACAACATATGATGAGATACAACAAATAATAGTACATTAGAAATATAAAAGTACAACAACGACAAGATAATAACCAAGACAACATATGATGACACATTTTACAAGAAACATCTAAGTCCAGATAGTATATTCTACAAGAAACATCTAAGTTCAGATAGTACATTCTACAAGAAACATCTAAGTCCAGATAGTACATTCTAAAAGAAATATCTAAAAAATAAAAGTACATCTCTCTCAATCATCTTCAGAATATTCATCTTATTCGTCTTCCTCGACCTCATCTTCTTTTTCCTCCTCATCTTCAGTTTCATCTTCGCCTTCGTCGGCTTCGTCTTCCTCTTCGGATAATTCTACATCTTCTACATTAGTCGTATAATGCGTAACTTTCGTGGAGTTCACATCAAAAATATTGGTTATAAGAGGTAGCTTGTCCTCCTGGTAAGCTTTTTCGTCAACATCAAAAGTATCTCTAGCTTTAGTCTTGTATACTGCCCACCAGTCAGACTTCGTTGCTCCCCGTCTCGGATAAGCTGTGAAGTATACGAGTTGAGCCTGAGTTGATAGGATCCGTCGTCGTTTCTCGGAGCCCTCGTTCTATTCGTAGCAACATGAGGTTTGAAATACGTCGAGCAGAAGTTTGTAATCTCCTCGAGAATATAGGCTTCACAAATAGAACCCTCGATCCGAGCTTTGTTTTTTACCTTCCTCTTTAGGTGGTTCAAATACCGCTCAAACGGGTACATCCACCAATAACCGACGGGCCCACCAACACGTACCTCGTAGGAAAAATGAATTGGCAAATGCTCTATGGAGTCGAAGAATCCAAGAGGAAATACCTTCTCGAGCTTGCACAGTGTTACCGCAATATCGTTCTCCTGCTTTTCTAGATAATCGACGAGCAACTTAGTAGAACAAAGATCTCTGAAGAATATGCTAAGCTCGGTCAATGGATCCCAAACAACCTGGGGTAAGAATTCCCGAAATGCAATCGAAATTAACCTTTCCATGAATACATGACAATCATGGCTCTTCATACCTGTCAGTTTGTTCTCCTTGAGGTCGGCGCATCTTCTCAAGTTTGAAACATACCCGTCTAAAAATTTTAGACCTTGAATCCACCTACAAAGTCTGACTTTATCCTCCTTCTCTAGTGAGAAAATTGCCTTAGGCTGCTTCAACTTCCCATTCCCCTCCTCTATCAAATGCAATGCAGGACGTCTACATATTTCTTCCAAGTCCAATCTAGCCTTTGGATTATCTTTCGTCTTCTCCTTTACGTCCATTACAGTATTAATTATGTTGTCAAACACATTCTTCTCGATATGCATGACATCAAGGTTATGTCTAATCAGATTGGTGCTCCAATATGGCAGATCCCAGAATATACTCCTCTTCGTCCAGTTATGAGTGCGACCAAATCCGTCACACTTGTAACCCGTAGCAGGCTCTTCAATAGCCCTTGGTAAATCTTTTATCTCTTTCCATATCGTGTATCCGGGCCACCTTGGCGGGGGATTAGCCTTCTCCACAATGCCAGCACGAAAAGCATTCATGTTCCTCCGGTACGGATGATCCTTCGGCAGAAATTGTCGATGACAATCGAAGAAGCACGGTTTGCCTCTGTATTTCAAACGGAAAGCCTTAGTACGGTCCATGCAATACAGACATGAAAGACGACCATGCGTGCTCTATCCAGATAACATACCATAGGCCGAAAAGTCGTTGATAGTCCATATAAGTGCTGACCGTATCTAAAAATTTTGTTTTCTAGATACATCGTACGTGTTGGAACCTACTTCCCATAGCTGATTCAACTCATCAATCAATGGCTGGAAATATACATCGATGTTCCTTTTTGGATTGTTCGGACCTGGGATAATAACGGTGAGGAACATATACGGAGTCTTCATGCACATCCAAGGCGGTAGATTGTACGGAGTGACGATCACAGGCCAACACGAATACTGGGATCCTGAAAGTCCGAATGAGGTAAAACCGTCGGAGCAGAGACCCAATCTGACATTACGTGGATCAGAAGCAAAATCTGGATACTCTCGATCAAAGTGCTTCCATGCTTCTCCATCAGATGGGTGATCCAACACTCCTTCGGTCTGTTCTCGCTTATGCCAACTCATGTTTTCTGTAGTTTCCTTCACCATAAACAACCGCTGCAACCGCGACGTCAACGACAATTAGTGCATCGAATCGGTAGGCTTCCTTTCACTGACAGACTTTCTTCTACCACTGCCCTTGTAGCGATCAGTACCATAAAATCTACAGGCATCTAAATCCTTGTCGTCTTTGTAGTACAACATGCACCCGTTGCGACATGCATCAATTTTCTCATATCCCATCCAAAGCGATCTCACCATCCTCTTAGACCGTTTAAAGTCTTTAGGCAACTTAGCACCCTCAGGCAATATTTTTATAATCAACTCCATAAGTCGGTTGTAGCAATCTTGCGACATATTAAAATCGGACTTGATGCTCAACAATCTTATAACTACCTCCAACGGTGAATGATCCTCACAACCAGGATATAATAGAGTCCTTGCATTCTCCAGCAACTCCATGAACTTTGTAGCATCGGGGTTCGGTGCCTCCTCAGGTGCATCATGATTGTCCGAATCGAAACTAGGCCCCGTCGCGTCAAAAACCATGTTCACCAACCCATCGTCGTAAGCAGCGTGGTTGTGGACATCCACATAAGGCTCATACTTTGATGCTAAGGACACAAGTTCTCCGTATACGCTCCACTGATAGTAATTCGGCGTAAAATCCTTCGAGTATAAATGATATGTGACTTCCACTTCTGGATGATATTTCAAGTTACGACATCTCACACACGAACACTTAATTTTGGTACCGTCCATGTACTGATGGAACGCCTTAGCAAACTGCAGGAACTGTTGTACACCCTCTATGAATTCATCATACACACCGCACATGTCATCAGGATGACGGTTGTACATCCACGAACGATTCCGCAGATAGTAATTCAGCTCCATATCCATTTGAGGATAATTCTGTAAGATAGATACAAGCACATAGTTGAAACACATGCATATGAATGTATCTATCCTCTTTATCCAAGAGATGAGTTAAAGGCTATTTATAGCATGTCAAAAAATAAAGTCCTGCATTGTCAAGTTAAATGTTTAAATATGAAGACATGATATATGTCAGTATTTTTGCCAATATTAATCCTAGTCTCTTTAGCATAGTGTTTAATCAATAAATTTGGTAGATTCATGTCCATATCAAACATGGACATGGGCTTATGTATAAAGTTTAGCAAGCTCGGGCTTGGACCTAAGGGTGTAGACCTCCGATAATGTATCACAAGAAGCTCTCAAATCTCCATTTGAAGTATAATAATGATTTGGATGACAACTTTAATAAGAACTTATTTAATATAAACATGAGTAAGCTCAAGCACCAACTTAGTTGACAATACTCTCTAGATTACCCATACCATATGCTACACACATGCATTACTCTCTAGATTACCCATATTAAGTATACCTTTATGGTACCATATCATGATACCACACTATTCCCTTTACCCATATTTACATTTAGCCTATGCCTAAAACCTTAACACCCTTAATACCCTATACCAAGGATACTAGGATACTCTATTAGAGGCACTTACCTAAGGTATAACCCAACATTAATGGACATACCCTCTTAATTCATACCCTATATGCCTACAGGATATGGTACCCATGGTTGTCTATCCATGATGTTATACCTATGTAGTCTTATAATTGTCTATTTACCATAAATGCATGCATTGCTATAGGCTATACCTATGGGGTTATCCTTACACCATTTTTATATCAATGATACTCATACTGTAACTATATGTTACATAGATGCATATCCCGATCATCACTATATATATAGCTATAGCTAATACTTATAGGAATACCTTACCTTTCCTATATAGGTAAACCAAGTGCCCATCTCAAAATTACCTAATATCACCCTCTTACCTATCATATACATTACAATACTCTACCTATACATATTACCCTAACTAAACCTATGTAGATACTTATGTACCCTTTCACCCCACACTATAACCCATCTATTGCACAACCTGTGCCCCTGTTTCTAACAGCATTTGTTGCTGCCACAAGCCCCTGCATAACACACTAGTAGAGCCCTTAAACCTGTTGTTGGCCTATTGCAATTTGCTGTCACCATATTTCCCCTCCCTCTCCATCAACTGCTGCCTAGTGCAGTTGGTAATATCTATTGTTGCTGTTAAAACGGTACCCCTATGTATGGTTAAGGGGCACAAAGGTTCCTACTCTCTCCTATACACCAATAATCCTGCACAAACCAAGCCTTGCCCTCCTTTCCTAATGCTAATGCCACAGGAAGCCTACACACTTGCTGTATTCTTCACTCACTTTTACACACTTGCTTTCCCCTACTTGAACACACACTCATACAACATAATTAACTAATGTCGTGTCCTGTGTCAATGTGTCGTGTCCGAAAGAGGGTTAGGGTTTACCTAGTCGGGGAGGAGCGGGTCGTCGAGGGGGAGGGGGTCGTCGGTGGGGAGTTGGAAACGGAGGAAGCTGGAGACGGAGGGGAGCAGGGTCGCCGAGCCGGGGGGCAGGGTCGGGGGCCGAGGGGGGAGGGTCGTCGAGGGGGAAAGGGCCGGAGGTCTTCGAACGCCGAGGGGGGAGGGGTTTCGGTGGTCTTCGAAGAGGGATTTCGAAATAATGGGGGGAATGAAAACTCAAATGACCTATATTTTTAACTTAGCGACGTCACTATGAGATGTCGGTAAATGATACTATTTTTTGCTCTTAGCGACGTTATACCATATACATGGGTACACGTCGCTATTTTTAGCCAAATTAGCGACGTTCACCGACTTATCAGCAACGTTATTTTTTTACTTAAAAGACGTCGTGGGACGTCGCTAACAGTGACGTCCTGCGATATTTTACTTATGTGTCGCTAATTTTCTTCATGTTAGCGACGTTTTCCATAGGCGTCGCTAATTTCGTCGGTAATATGACTTATTTTGGTAGTGCCTAGTTACCTAATGATAGCAAGCCGTAGGACTTGATTGGCCGTGCCTAAATAATTATCTCATGATTATCATAGGGATTATATTCCACCTCTTGTTTTCGTAATACAAGCTAGCATGTTCTTTAAAGCACGTCTTTTGTGTTATTTAATGATGTTCTTTTATCAGTTCTTCTATTCCGTTTATGCTGGTTTTAGTTCCTAAGTGGAGCCTCCCTTGTGGCACTTGCTCTTTCTAGGGTCTGATCCAGCTGGTTTTGTATGGCCAGATTTCGGAGTGATACCCGAAGATCTACCTGCCTTTCAGCCAGATGGTAAACATAGGCGTAACAGTGGCAACGAGTGGATTTTTCTTATTTTGCTCTCCCACTCTAATGTAACTTATTCTTTTGAGGCGTTTAGCCGCCGAGCACGTGTTAGCTTGTGTTGAAATTTAATTTATGTCTGCCTAAGGGCTGTAACATGATTGACAAATCCTATGGTTGATCATGTATGATTTAACTCTTGATAGTCTCGCATTTTGTATGACTAGCTTCATGATCATATGAATATGTAATATTTGGGACGCCTTACTTTGTATGTCTGATGACCTAACATCTTGTAACAATTATTTGCTTGCTTGAGATTGAGATACTAGGCTTGTTCTTGACCATAAGAGACTGTTGGTGTCACGACCCGCACCCGGTTTACGGACACGAGAACGTGGGTACGTCCAGCCTACGCCGCAGTATCGGCGGTAGAACGTTGTTCTAGGTCACAATCTATCTAACACAATGTGGTATACCCTCAAGACGGAGGACAATCTCATAAGGATACAAACTCAATCAGAAATTTAGGGATAGATAAATAGCACGATGAAATAGATAAGAAAATCTACAAGAAAGATGCAACTAGAAGTGAAGTAAAACAATTTCATTAATTAACTCAAGGTCTCAATACAACTCTATGATAAACAAGAAAGGAAGAAACACAAACTCTATACAACTACTCCAAGCTCTACTAGTGTCCTCTAGGCTAGCTGTGAACTCCAAGTTTCTTGTAAAATTTTATCAACGGGTCCAATCAGGACTAGAACGAATACATCTCATCAAGTAAATCCAAGTAAATGACGAAAAATATAAAAACAATTATAGATAATTTAATTGATGAAGCATGGGAATTCGAGACAGTTTAAGATGTAAAACTATAGTAAAAGAACAAGGAAAGTAAAAACGGTGAAACAGAATATCATGTCAATGAAGACTGTAAATAAAAGCTAGCTGAACTAGAATAATGTGATATGAGTCCAGTGGTACAATATATGTCAAGTGTGATTCCATTCAATGATCCAAGTAGGGTGATTCTTGTAATGGTTCTTGTGATGATTCTAGTAAAGATTCTAGACAATACTCAGTATTTTTTTTAAATACTGAGATCGACATGTAAACGACTAGGGGTAATCCGGCGCATCACACACTGGCCAAGTATGGGACGGCTATCGTTCTTGTATAATTCACAGGGAGGTGGTTCGAGTATTTAGGAATGTTTACATGTCTACTCAAGTATTTCTCCGTCCAACAAATATGAGTGAATCCGTAACACGACACATAAATCGAGAATAAATATAGCCATAACATGAAGGTGTTGTAGGTGATTCTTGTAATAGTTCTTGTAATAGAGGCTAGACAAGTAAGGTATGTGTGTCGTATACATGAATTCCAAAAAATATCAATTCGTGTTTGTAACCGAGAATCAAATAGAACTGACTACAACTAAAATATAGAATTTGACAAGTAAATGAAAGAACTATCAAAGAATGTACTCGCCTGACAATCCGAGCTGCTGATGAGGATGTATAACCGAACTGGAGTGATATAAACCTATTTAAAGTAACCACAAGTCACAACATGGTCTAACATATTATAAGAAAGGGCTACAATGCAGTTCTACATGCTTCTAAGTCCTTCTAGGTCAAAGTCAACCTTGGTCAACTCTGGTCAAACCTGGTCAACTCTGGTCAAACCTGGTCAAACATTGGTCAACTAGTCCGTTTACTAATTTTTAGGTTATACACAAGTTTCTAGGTTATTCTAAGTTCGTTTGAGTTGAATTGGATCAAGTTTGACCCAAAGTTGACTTTTGTCAATTTGGTCAACTTGTCGGCCAATTCGACTAAAGTAGGCTCAAAATGACAATCCAAATCTGTCATAGGACTCCTATAGTTATATACACAACTACGATCTATTCTAAGAGGGTTCTCAAGCATACAAACTATGCACACATAGGTATATATACACACATGTGAATTTACAATACAAACTAAACCCTAATTCTAACAAATGATTGTGTGTGTGTGTCCTAGAGCTTACTGGAGTGAGTAAATTCTGAGATTAAAAACATCCAAACATAACCATGGTATACCTCAATTTAATATACTATTATATACATATAAACAAATAGAAAACTATCTATGTGTGTGTGTGTGTGTGTGTGTGTGTGTGTGTATATATATATATATATCAATGCTCAAAAGGAAGAATAGCCAAAGGTTTTGAAATAGTTTTAGTGAATCCAAATCTGTAATTAAATCCCCCTCGACCCATTCTCAACATATATACATTAGCAATGAGTTTCAACGGGGTTTTCTAATGCATATATATATATATATATATATATATATATATATATATATATATATATATATATATATATATATATATATATATATACAAATAAAAAAAAAATATATATATATATATATACAAAGAAAACACATATACTCATAAATGATAGAAAATTATGAAACAAATCCAAAAGTTGGTTCCCACAATTCCAAAACCTCATATATACCAAAAACTCAGATTTTATAAGCTAATTTACTGGAAATATCATACCCAAACTCAAAATCAAATTTAAAGAAAAACCTATTTTTCACACAACGACCCAAAATGAGATATACACCAAATGAACCCGCGAAACTCGGCATACATGTTGGTCTCGACCCACGTGATGCGCTTGTATACTCTCGGGTTCAAAATCGTGTCTGTGTCGTGTCCACAGAACGCGTATTGGAAATTTCCGATACCGTGTGACAACGCGTGCTTGTGCGTGCGTTCTCGCTCGATTGAGTGCCGCATACACAACGAAAATCCCCGTGCTCGTGCACATAGCTGGAGGGGTCTTGGGGTAGGTCTAGGACATGTCGACACGGCACAAAGTCACAGCGACGCGACACAGCAGCTCGTGCAACAGCGCGTGGCCTGCGCGCACGCGCGTGTGCGTGCGTGCTCGTGCACGCGGGTCGTCGCTCATGGCTCGCGCGTCGGGCCATGCCACGGCTCGGGATCGAGTCCCTGGGTAGTATAGGTATAGGGCTACATGTTCCAACTCCTGGTATGGGTCCTCGACACGCCGTGTTCGCGTACGAAGGCCGTATTAGCGGTAAATTTCAGTCCGAGTGCACAGTTCAGCCGGCCAGTGCACGCGCGATTTCTCCGCGCTCGCTCGACGAAACGTAGTAAAATTTTACGTGCATATGGACAGACGTTGACCCTATGTGCTCGTAAAATTTCACATAATACGGAGCTCTTTGCGTCGAGTTATGACGCACAGACTGCAGGACGTGCACGAGACCATGCACGGGATCTCGTGCACGCGTGTCCGTGTCCGTTCGGATGCCGAAATCGTGTCAATTTCCGATCCGTCTTCACAAAAGTTGTTACAAATCATATAAGGAAGGATTTCGTGAAAACAGAATCGAAAATTAATACTTTTCAATTCTAAGTGGCATTTTGTCGAACACGTGCAACGTGAGACCGATACGTGTCCGATACCGCTATCAAACGAAGTCAAAATGCAACCAAACTTCGTGGGCAAGTCTAGGGCACCTATATGGATGCAAAAATGAAAGAAATTCCAGATTTACTATAGTAGAATAGGGTTTACCTATTGAGTGTCAAAAACTCAATGAACGGAGCCCCTCGGTTGTCGTATTGGCCGATTTCCCTCAAGCAAAAGCCTCCACCCCCTCGTTAGAAATGCTCCACCGGATCCTCCTCTCCTCGATGAGTGCAACGGAGTTCGTTTGGGAAGAAACGGACTCCGGATGAAGAAAAAATGAGTTTTGGAGAAGGGGATCTATTAGGATTTCACTTGTGGAGGCTGAAACTCACAAATAAAAGGAAGAGGAAGGGGGTACTTTTGTTGGGCAGCCAGGAATAGGTCTCTAGGTTTAGGATTTCACTTGGGCCAACTCATTCCTAAGTAAAAAATTAGGCCCAAGTCAAAAAGGTAAAAGGCTAGCATGAAAAAGGCTAAAAAATCAATTAAAGCCTTAAAAAATAAACCCAAGCCTAAAATAAATTCTAAAAATAAAAATAATAATTCTAAGGCATGGTTAGGCTCCTATACAATGTCCACTAAGGTAAACCAGTTGCTAGCACAATGCAAGTCAAAATATCTAGAAAATCACAAAATGGCCAAAATGGCTAAAAAGGCTAAAATAACTAAAAATTCATTTAAAACATTCTAAAATAACTAATTAATTCTAAAAAAATTCCTACAAGGTCATATTAATTCTAATTATTATTATTAGGCTTTTAGTCAATGTTGGCTAAGTTAAACCCATTTATACTACACAAACATCAAACAAAACCACATATCATCACATGAATTCAATAAATTAATAAATAATATAATAATTACAAAATGACCAAAATATCCCTAAATTAAAAATGTGGTGGTTACAAATCTATCCCCTAGAAAAATTTCGTCCTCAAAATTTAAGTCGGTCGTACTCCTTCTAGGTCAACCACCCACAATCAAAGTCTCTAAGCAATTTCTAACTCATACAATTTGAAGAATAGCATATAGAGTCATGGTCAACCATAGCAGTTGAAGGTCTTATCTAGATGGACTAGTCATATTAGATCAAAACAGTCCCATGGTAGCAACATGCAAGCAATATAGGGTGTTCTGCTGGAAAGATAAGGAAGCAACAAATCATTAAGGTGTAGGACAGTCTACCATCCTATATGAAACTGGTAAAGACAACTAGGAATTAATTATGAAGGGTTACCATTCCAAAGACGATCAAAATCAAAAATTTAAGGCACGAGTGTCAATAGCATTGAAATCCAATAACATAATATATATAAAAGAAGATTTAGTCCCGGCGCGATCTAAGTTGATCAATTCCAGGATAAATTGAAGTTTGGGCAAGATGGAGAACGAGGCCATTGAAGTCTGAGCACGAGTATCCAAGATTTGATATCCATGTCACAATTGAATTAATTCAATTGAATAAGACCCCAATCATTGGATGATAAGGAGGATGACCCGGTCGACTGGTCACGATCAAAAGAATTAGAATTTAAAGGATGATGCAAGGATATATAAATAAGTCAATTTTTTCCTTTGGATAGGGAAACTAAACGTGATACCTTGGGTTGATCTATCAAGTACAGTGCATTTTCTTTTTGAAATATGTGAAAGGCAAAAATAATAAAGAGTTCAAAGACGATGCTATTAAGTACAATATATGGTTCATAGGCGATGGAAATAATTCAAAAGAGAATTGCCAAAGCTGTCGTGGATGAGACTCTAGGGCAAATTTAACTATGTCTTCCTTCAAGTAGAATAATATATGAAAAGTGAACCAAAGTGCAATAGGTTGATCAGATTATCATGCACATGTTCTGATTAGACAATATGTTAGTGGGTGCCAGCCCCCAATAAAATATGTCATGATCAAGCTCAAAAAAGATAAGATTGCAAAACTGGTGCTAAATTAGCAACATAAGATAGACAAAATATAAGTAAGGGTAATGATGAAGGAAGTTAATAGTCTAAGATCTGTAGGTCCTAAAAAATCAAGTTGCATCAATCAACAAAGTCAAAGAATCAAGATATACATGATTTTGATGAGTTGCGCAGACAACAGATTGTGCAGCAATCAAATTGCGCAAGTTGGTTTGCGCATGTTCCCAACTGCGCAGGCTGACGTGGCAGAAGTCATTATTACCTAAATCAAATCAAATCTTCCTGACAGCTGACAGCACGGAGAACGAGGAGACTGTTCGTTTATTGCGCCGCACAGTGCTCGAGGGCGGCTGACAGCTGGCAGCACAATCCAGGATGGCGCAATCCATTCCTGCGCAGTCTGAGTCTGCGCAAACTAAAGTCTGCGCAGTTCAGGTTGTACATTTTACTAACATAACTGATAAAGTACATATGGCATTCATGCCATCAATTGCTCATTATGTGGCAACTGTCTATGCACGATCATGTACATTTCAATCAAATGATGCCATGTGTCCCATACAGTTAACCCATGATCCAGCAACTGCCTGCGCAGTCCAGTGCTGCGCAAACCAATTGCTGCACAAATCATCATGCGCAGTCCAGAATAACTGAAAGTTAGTTATTTCCAGAACTCTATAAATAGAGTTTCAAGTCTTCATTTCAAGGGGATCAAGAGTTCAAGATCAGAGATCAGAAATCAGAGAGTTCAGGAGTTCTTGCCCAAGTGCTGCTGCATTCTTCCGAGGCTTTTGCTTTCGACTTCCGAGGCTTTCTGCCTTCAATTTCAGAGTTGTTCTCAACTTCAGAGGCTTCGTCTTCAAAGTTCACATCGTCCAAGGGATAAAGCAATCGTCATCTAGATTGGATTCCTAAAGTTGTACCATTCCCAGAATTCAAATTGTAATCTTTTACAAAGTTTGCTATCAATAAAGTTTCATACTTTTATTTTTGCAAACAAAATGGCGACTCTGCTGGGGACGACTTTCTCCTCCGACGAGGAAGTGACAACTCAATGTGACGTAGCGTCTATCGGAAAGACGCAGAAGACACTGGTTGTGAAAATCAACCAGACAGCCTATGAATCCATGATCAATTCTAAGACCACTCCCCGCACTGCAACTACTGTTGCCGCAAGCAAAGTGCACTCAAAGTGGGTCCCAAAGACTGCTGCGCATTCTGTCAATATAGCCAGCAAGTCTCCTGCGCAAACTGCCAGCAAGCCTGCTGCGCAGTTCAGTGCTTCTGTTACCAAATCCAGTGCACAAACTGTCTCTGCCACTGCTGTGCAGTCTGCTATGGCCAGTGCACAAAAGACTTCATATACTGCCATGGGTAAGTATAAAACCCCTATGCCTCTGGCGCAATTGGCTGCTAAACTTCCTGCGCAAAATAATATTCCAGCAACCAGAGTACAATCTAAGTCCTCTGTGGCAAGGACTCCTGCGCAAAGTATTCATGCACAATCCAAGAGTAACAGCCTTTTGGCTAAACTCAAAGAAAGAGATTCTACTCATCTTCCCAAACACCCTATTGTTCCTGCGCAATCCATTGGGGGTAGTCCTTTGGCTATTCCTCTTTCTCTTCAAAACAAAGGGAAAGGTCCGTTGGTCTTTTCTCAAACTTCCTTGTCCCATGACTTGGAAGACAACAGAGGAAAACGCTCTTTAGCTAACCCTTCATCACGAAACAAAGAAAAAGGTCCTTTGGTCTTTTCTCAATCTTCTTCAGTCTTTACTGAAGAAGATCAATATGAATGTGCCTTTGCACCAATCAGTACTAGAACTCTTTCAAACAAGAGCACTTGTACTGACCAAAGAGGTATTCTGCCTACTCCAATAGCAGAATTCCAGGAACTCCCAACTCTCAAAATTTCCCATTCCAGACAGGGAAAACTGTTAGTGTCTCAAACAGAAACCCCTGGGGGTGAATTTGCTGATCTCAGAACTTATCTCAACCGACCCACTTCGGTGAAACGTAAACAGCCAATGCCGAAGATCAAACATCATCAGAAACAAATCTCCAAGATCAAAAATCCTGACACTTATGCCAATGAAGTGAGCACTTCCCTGTATACTCAAGGGACTAAACATTTGAAGAATCGAAATCATGTTCCGAATGTTATCAAAGAACAGATCCCTCAAAGCTTTCTTCATCCTGTTGCTGATCTTCGAGAACATCTAAGACAAAAATGGGACAATGTCTCAACACCTCCAGTGCAACCATCTGATCATCACTGCAATCACAAAGTCATTATTCAATATTGTTGTCAAACAACAAAACGATCTGTCTTCGATCGTTTGACTTTTGCTAAAACTGAACCTATGTTAGATGAAGATGAAGTCTTGTATGCTTCTGTTAACATGACTTCCCGAGACACTGGGGGTAAAAGATGCTCTAAACACGGTAGACTCTGTAAACCAAGCCAACGGTATTTAGACTTACTCCAAGAATCCTCTGAAGGAGTATTTCGACATACCCGTTCTCAAAGCCGAAATACAATCGATCAAAGGAATCTTCCTCAAGATTCTTCAGGTTATCTTCCTGTTTCTCATTCAGGAGATGACTCTTTCTCCGACTACGATGCGTATAGCGAAAGTTCTGAACAAACGATGTCTTCTACTGTACCAAGAGAAATAACAGCTTATGTTGTCACTGATGATCCAGATGCTTCAACTTCTGCAAATCAAGAACAACGAATCGCTGCACTCGAAGACAAACTAAAAACCATGGCTGAAATGGTTGCTAGTATGCATTCTATCATTGTAGCACAACATGCTACACCATCTACTGTAATACCTGTAAATCCTGAAATTATAGCATCATCAGTGCCTGTTAATACTGGATTGGGGGTAGCACCTACTCAAATACCTCCTGTACAAGTTCAAACTACACCAAGTCAATCAGGAGCTGGGGGTAGTGCTTACAATGTTGTTCCTCCTCCTACTATTCAAACTCAACCTGCTCCTTCTTCGTCATCAGAAGACGCCAACGAAGCTGTCAAACTCTTACGAACTCAGTTCGAAGCATTTAAAGAGAAAAATAACTTGCAAAGATTGGGGATTAAGCAGCCCTATCCAGTTGAATGGAAAGAAGTCCCTTTCCCACCGAAATACAAAATCCTAACAATCTCTTTGTTCGATGGCAGTACTTTCTCTAGTCAATTCATCAATCATTTTGAGGTAATGACTGTTCAACTTCAACCAAATGATGCTCTTCTTACCAGAGTATTCGTTGGTTGTTTACCCGGCGTAGCATACGACTGGTACAGAAGTTTGCCCGATGGTTGTATTACTTCTTTTTCAGGTCTCAAACAAATCTTTCTGGAACGGTTCTACGAAGGATTCAATGATATGACTATGTCAGCTCTCAATAAAATCAAACAGAAACATAATGAAACTGCTGAGAGTTTTATCGAACGGTTCCGCCGTGAAGCCTTGAAAATGCCTCCTGGGACTCCAGCTGCTGTCACTATTGATACTTGTAAGGCGAATCTTCTGCCTATTATCAGTATGTGGACGGGGTCTACCCAATTCCAAGATTGGCCTTCATTTATTATCAACGCCAAAGCTGCTGAAGTGAGTGCCGACAAGTTCAAACAATTGGGGGTACAAATGTCTAACCCTGATCGAGATGAGCATCAGAATTCAGGTGGTGGCAACCGCCAAAACAATCGCAAAGCAAAAGAGACTTTGAACATTAATTTGAACAAAAACAAAGAATCTTTGGCTGTCAATGTGGCTCCGCCTACATCCACTCCTACTCCTTCTGCACCTCCACCGAGGGAACCTCGTCCAAAAGTGGAATATTCTTTTGACGAGAATGACACTGCAAGCATCTTTGAGTGCTTACTCAAAAGCAATAAAATTCAACTCCCTGACCCAAAGAAACCTGATAAAGTCGGTAAGACGGATCATCCTAAATATTGTGTCTATCATAGGTTTATTGGGTATCCTACTCGAGCATGCTATGTGCTCAAAGGCAAAATTCAGGAACTTGTCAATGCTGGTGTAGTCACTCTGTAACAAGATGAGAAGACTGTTACTGCAAACATGGTTTCAGTCCAGTTTGGGGACTTTCCTCTGCAGATGGTACAACACGGTGTCATTCTAATTCCTAAAGCAACTCTTGAGATTGAGAATCTCCCACTTCTACCAAATGAAGGTCTTGTTCCCTTGTCTCTTGATAACGGTGAAATTATGTGGATCCATCCTGATCTTACTCCGGAATTCGAGGTGCCCTCTTCTTCCAAGAAGAAAACTCGTTCTAAAGGCAAAACCAAGATTTGCAACATGGTGTCTTTTGATCCCATAGTTGACGAGGAGATTCTGTTAGGCACCAGATCAGGGAAAGCCTATTTGAAAGATCATTTTGAAGGTCAAAAGGATCCTGCTTCTTCTTCTGAACCTGCTCCGGCACAACCTGCTTCTACTGAAGAGATCCCTTCTATATCTTCACCAGTTGTAGTATCAATTCCTCCCAAGCCAATGACGGCTGACAAAGGCAAGCAACAAGTCCGCTTTGATAAGCCCCTGAAGAAGTCATCTCCTATAGGACTTGAAAAGCCATATAACTTTGATATATTGGCTCAACTAGCCAATACACCGGCTAGACTATCAATCTTTGAGCTCTTACGTCTTTCTAAAGAGACTCGAGAAACTCTAAGTGAAGCTCTGATGCAGGCTGAAACTTGCTTAACTCTGCTCAAAAAATCGGAATCAGAATCGGTCTCTTGCCATTACTGTCATAGTATTTTGGAGTTGATCCCGAATATTACTTTCACTCAGGATGATATGCTGCTGGAAGATAATAGACATGATCGTCCTCTCTACTATACAGGATATGTTGATTCGATGAAGGTCGATCGTATCCTGATAGATCTAGGATCTGCACTTAGCATCATGCCAAAGACAATGCTAGATGCGTTGAAGATACCAGTACATAGTCTTTCGAGCACAATCACTACTATCTTGGAATTTAACCAAGGAAAAAGTGAACCTTTGGGCAAGATCCGCTTAAAACTTCAAATAGGCAATCTTCGCACAAATGTGACCTTTTATATCATTGACAATCATGGTTGTTCTTACAACGCTCTTCTAGGAAGACCATTCTTCCATGAACATAATGTTGTTCCCTTAACTCTTCATCAATGCTTTAAATACGTTGATAACAAAGGACAAGTTCACAAGGAAGTTGCGGACCTTTATCCTTTCAAGGGCGTTGAAGCGTATTGCAACGATGCTCGTATATACAAGGAGAAATTTATGAAAGTGGTATTGGCCATGGATACTGAAGAAGATCAAAAAGCAGTGCCCAATGACACTCTCATCATACCTGTTAAAGGGCGTGTTTCTCACCCTCAGTCTTCTAAACCACTGGCTATTCACTTGCCGGTTCAGAAAAAATCAGTCGATGCTGATCAAAATCAAAGGGAGCTCACCTCTTCTGAGCCACTTGTTATTGATTTACATCGTAACAAGGACAAAAAGCAGCTCACTTCTCCTGAGCCACTTGTTGTTGATTTAACTCGCAATAAGGAAAAAAGGGAGCTCATCTCTTCTGAGCCACTTGTTATTGACCTTCGTCGTAACAAGCCTCCTCCACGTTCTTCTTCTCCCCCTCTTGTAATCAATCTGACCAAGCCTGTTAAGGCTAAAGGTCCTGATGTAAATACAGATATAAATATCAATGAAAAAGCATCTACTTTCCAGTATACTGATGTTATTTATCATACTAAATACTATTTGGATATGTTAGATAGCTTTCAGTCATTTACAATGGGAGTTGTACAATCTCTTCAAACAGAAGTTTCATGTGAACACCCAAAAGATTCATATCGTATTGTTCCTGCTCGCAAGAAAGGTGAAAGTCCAATACTTTTTAGTAAAAGACCGGAACAAAAATTTAGCTACACGGATGATAGCAAAGTTAATGACACGGGACCTCTTCAATTCCGTCGTTACAGTCAACAATCAAAAGACATCGTCCGAAAGATGGGTTACGACTTTAAAAGCGGCCTTAATTAAGGTAAAGGTAGACGAACTCCCATTCGTACAACAGTTCCAAAAGGAAAATCACAAATGTATTATAGCAGGACCAAAAGAGGTCTCGGATACGCTTCTCCTCCAATGTTATCTCCAGCAGCTTCTGACTCTGATAGCGAAGAACGTTCTAATTCTTCTGATTCCAGATCATGGGATTCCGATACTAGCATCAGTGAAGTCCATCGTATAATCGTATCTTCTAATATGGTTTCCGCTGAACTTCCAGAAGGATATAAAGAGGATATTGAAGAAAGTCCTGAGACAGATCCTTGGGTTCAACAGATGGATAATCAATGGGTACTCCGATTTGAACAAAGAGAACCTCCTACTGAAGATCAACTAATTCAAATTGATGTAGGAGAAAGCGAGTCACCTCGTCCAATCTTTATTAGCAAGAATCTTCCAGAAGCAGATAAGCAAGAGTTGATTCTTCTCATTAAAGAATACATTGACGTCTTTGCTTGGAGTTATAAGGACATGCCAGGTTTAGATCCCAAGATTGCTACTCATAAACTGAACATTCTTCCTAATGCTAAACCAGTCAAACAGCAACAAAGGCGATTTAAGTCTGAAATGATGGACGCAATCGATGATAAAGTTAAGAAGCTCATCGCCTGTGGCTTTATTCGAGAAGAACAATATCTTGATTGGGTAGCCAATGTTGTTCCAGTCCTGAAGAAAACCGGCAAAGTTCGAGTCTGCATCGACTTCCGAGATCTCAACGAAGCATGTCCGAAAGATGAATTTCCTCTTCCTATCACAGACGTCATAATTGACAATACTTGTGGGTTCGAGCGAATATCTTTTATGGATGGATTCTCTGGATATAATCAGATCAAGATGAATCCCGAAGATGAAAAACATACATCTTTCCGTACTCCTCGGGGAGTCTATTGCTACACAGTGATGCCATTTGGTCTCAAGAACGCTGGTGCAACTTACCAACGAGCCATGAGTACCATTTTCAGATAACATCTTCGTAAGACTGTCGAATGCTACGTTGACGACATCGCTGTCAAAAGTCGTCTGAAGGAAGATCACATTCAAGACTTAAGAACTATCTTCAATCTCATGCGCCAACATCAGCTCAAGATGAATCCCACCAAGTCATTCTTGGGTGTCTCTAGTGGCAAATTTCTCGGCTTCGTCATTACCTCTAAGGGTATACACGTAGATCCCGAGAAGATCAAAGCCATTCAAGAGATGCGTCCTCCATGCAACTTAAAAGAGCTACGAGGATTCCAAGGCCGACTTGCGTACATCAGGCGATTCATTTCGAACTTGTCTGGATGCTGCAGACCATTCACTCAACTAATGAAAAATGGTGTATCTTTTATTTGGACTGAAGAATGTCAACAAGCATTCGACGACATCAAACGATATCTTATGAACCCACCTATTTTGGTGCCACCAATCTCGGGCATTCCATTCTTAATGTATGTCCGTGCTATGGACCATTCATTGGGTGCTTTACTTGCCCAAAAGAACAAAGAAGGCAACGAACAGGCTATCTATTATCTTAACCGTACTATGATTGGTGCTGAACACCGTTATAGTCCGGTCGAGAAAGAATGCCTGGCTCTCATGTTTGCTGTGCAGAAGATGAGATAGGTCAAACTATTCATGTCATATCCCGAGTTAATTCTCTTCGGGTATTGATGAAGAAGCCTAGTACACTTAATTCTCGGCTGGCCACATGGGCGATCTTGCTAGCTCAATATGACATGGTATATGTTCCTCAAAAGTCTGTCAAAGGTCAAGCACTGGCAGACTTCTTAGCGGCTCATCCTGTACCAGAAACATCCAAGCTATATAACGAAATTCCAAACGAGACGTTGGAAGTCAACATGATCTCTGAAGAGTTTCTAACATGGCGTCTATTCTTTGACGGTGCGTCAAGGATCGGACCAAATGGTGCTATTGTGGCAGGTGTTGGAGTGGTCCTCATTTCTCCAGATGGATCAACTATCCAAAGAGCCTACTCTCTAGATGAACCTTGTTCCAATAATGTAGCGGAGTACAATGCTCTACTCATCGGCCTTCAGTTAGCCAAACAACTGAATGTTGAATATCTCGAAGTCTACGGTGATTCTAAGCTGGTTGTTAATCAGGTTAGAGGAACCTATGAAGTCTGTCATCAAGATCTAATGCCTTATCACGAAGCAGCGATCAAGATAGCTATATCATTCAAAGCTTTCTTCATAGATTATGTTCGACGAGCTTACAATACTGAAGCAGATGCTTTAGCCAATCTTACAGCTGTCTTAGCCATCCCTATCAAAAGACAGCAGGTGGTGGTTATATCCAACCGAGAACTGTTCTGCATCAAAAATAATTGTAATATTGAATTCAGCAATTTTGCTGAAGTCAATGTTATCGATGACGATTGGAGAACTCCTTTCATCGACTTCGTGGTACATGACATACTCCCCGAAGATCCTAAGGAGGCCACCAGTATTCGACGACGATCTCTACGATTCTACTATAATCAAACCACTAAGACTCTCTATCGACGGACTTATGACGGTCTTCTTTTATGCTGTTTAGCTGGTGATGAAGCAAAACAAGTACTACATGAAGCTCACGACGGTATTTGCGGAGCACATCAGCCCGGTCCTAAACTACAGGATCGCATCCGATGCATGGGTTACTATTGGCCCTCTATGGTATCAGATGCCATTGAATATACAAAGAAATGTCGTGCTTGTCAAATCCATGCAGATTTCATTCATCAACCATCAGAATTCTTATACCCGACTGCTGTTTCCTGGCCTTTCAAAGCTTGGGGCATGGATGTCATAGGTCCTATCAATCCTCCTTCTTCTAGAGGACATCGGTTCATATTGGCGATAATCGACTACTTCTCCAAGTGGGCTGAAGCTATACCTCTGGCTGAAGTTAAGACTAGCAGTATCATCAACTTCGTTAAATACCATATTATCTATAGATTTGGTGTACCTCGAAGAATCATCCATGACAATGGACCTCAATTCATCAGCCAGAAATTTACCAGATTCTGTAATGATCACCGGATTGATAATGTCGCTTCGACTGCATACAATCCTGCCGCTAATGGTTTAGCTGAAGCCTTTAACAAAACCATCATTAAACTCCTTAAGAAGTTTGTATCCACTAACAAATAGAATTGGAGCAAAAAACTTGGAGAATGTCTATGGGCCTACCGAACTACGGTCCGCAATCCCACAGGCTTTACACCTTTCTCTTTGGTGTATGGCTGTGAAGCTGTCCTTTCTTTGGAGCTGCAAATTCCTTCTTTAAGGATTGCCAATTCTAATGAGCTCACTACAGAGAACAATGACCTTCTTCGACTTCAAGAATTGGAGGCATTGGATGAAAAGCGATTAATGGCTCAACAACATATTGAGTTATATCAAGCTCGCATCTTGAAGACGTTCAATCGTAAAGTGAAGGTCAGAACCTTTCAGCAAGGAGAACTTGTTTTAACGGTCAGACGTCCTATGACTATGACTCATATGAGTAAAGGCAAGTTCGACGCAAAGTGGGAAGGTCCATATGTTGTGAGCAAAGTTTTTTCTAATGGAGCATATCAACTCTCAGAATTGGATGGACGAATTGCTATGATGCCTATCAATGGCAAGTTCCTTAAAAAGTACTATGTATAAATATAAATGTTTGTAAATCATCAAACAAGTTCATGTTTATAAATAAAATTTTATTTAATCATGAATGATAGTACATGATATTAAGGAAGGTCATTATCATCCTTCTTTACATTTGGACGTGGACCGCTGCCGTCCTTTTTAAAAACACGGTCAGCAAAAGAGTCGAGAACCTCTTTGCTGGATCCCACGAGGAACTTGCAGGCAGCCATCCTCATGGCTTCTTCTTCTTCAGTCCTTCCTGGTTCAAGCAGAAAGTCCAGGATGTCTCTCGGTGGCTGGGGTACAGACGGACCTTCGCCTGCTTTTGCCTCCTTCGGCTGAACTGGATCGGCAGGGCGTTCTTCAGTGCCCTTCTGAACCTTCGGGGCGATCTCAGCCTTCTTAGATGCTTCTCCAGAAGACATTTTTATGTTGAAGAGTAGAAGTATTTTGTTCCTGTTAGATTTCTGCTATATTTATTGACAGAAATTCCTCAACTAATGAAGCGATACATTCATCTGACGGTTCGTCCGTTCATTAAATGCATGACGGTTCATCTGTTCATTTATCACATTCATCCGACGGTCCGTCCGTTCATTAATGCCCGACGGTTCATCCGTTCGTTTATCATCATTTGACGGTTCATCCGTTCATTTATCATCATTTGACGGTTCATCCGTTCGTTTATCATCATTTGACGGTTCATCCGTTCATTTATCATCATTTGACGGTTCACCCGTTCGTTCATCATCACTTGACGTTTCACTCGTTCATTATCATCTATCACTTGACGGTCTTCCCGTTCATTCATATCACATACATTGACGATTCATCATCGTTTATTATCCACATCAGCAACTTGTCGTTTTCGATTAAGTTGTCAAATCGAGATAATAATATTCATCAAGAAATATATCATGTCTATCTGTTATTTATATCTGAATAAGATATGCAATAAATAATGGAGCCACAACAAAATGTCTTTTATTTATCAAAATATGAGGCATTACAGAAACGCATCTATAGCAACAAATACAAAAATACAAAAAAAAGTTCTAATTAAGAAGGAGGGATAATCAGATTGTCAATTTGCTGCTTCAGTGTCTGCAGCTCTTCTTCATGAGTTGATGTTACTATCCTTCTTGCTTCTTCCATCCCGCTTTCTTCATCAAAAATGGGCATGTCCACTGTCCGGCGGGTGATTTCTGCACCATGAATTGTCTCGTACTCATTCCTCTCTTGAATTAAGGCATTGAATTGTTCAATCACAAGTTGGTGATTAACAGTTTCCTCTTCAAATTCTTGCTGAAGGCGAGTAATTTCTGCTTTCAGCTCAGCAAGTCTCCGTCCTTTGCTTTCAGCCATTAAAGTAACTGATTCTATCTTAGAGTTGTATTCAGCTAATTTTGCAGAATGAGCCTCTAAAAGATTTTGAAGGTTTACCCTTTCTATATCAGCGGCTTGAGCCAGTCGCTCAAATTCAGCCTGCACTAAAGAGTCTATCTCCTTCTTCTTGAGCTCCTTATATTTCTTTATGGAGACTTCTAATTCGTTCAATATGTGTTCAAGGAGAGTGGCCTGAGCCTCGTCTCCTTGCTCCCTTATGGCTCTTATTAAGAAAGAAGTTGGCTTCCTAACCATAATGAAATCAGCTCCTTCTTTCTCTATCATTTTATGAACAAGAGATCCCAGCGACTCGAAGAAACATCTGGTGAATGACTGGACAACTTGTTGATTAATGGCCAAAGTTCCAAGAGTCGCTGCTACTCCTGTTGAGGATGAGACAACAGGTTGCTCGACCCTTTGTGGCTGGACAACATGCTCTTTAAACAAAGGAGCCAGAGTAGAGCTAGTCGCTCCTCCTGTTTGATCCTCTGCAATAGTAAATTTGTTATTTTACTAATTGTTTGCCGATGAACAAGAAGATCAAATAAGAGCAATCTTACCTTGGTTTGATCTAGCAACAAGTGCATTCCCTGCTGGAATAGACTCCCGTTGAACGGAAGTAGCTTCAGCTGCGATAGCCTGGCTGCTGCCCGCTTCAGAACTGCAAGATAAATGATGACTACTACTCACAACCACCGTTGGTATAGGCACCATAGCCAGGTCCGTTGGAGGTGTTGGCAGAGTCTCAAGATCTGCAAGAATTACAAATGAAGATATTAGTTATCAGTCTATTTTAAAAGAGAAGATTACGAGATCTCGTTTTATACCTTGAGGGTCGGTGGCGGGATTTTCTTTCAACATATCTTCATCGGCTGCTTCTTCAAGAGATCTTTCTATCTCAACATCTTCATCAGGATTTAAAAGATCAGCAACTTTTTCTGTAGACGCCTCCACTTCAATATCCTTTTTAGGATCTGAAATATCATCGACAGTATCAAGAGATATATGTTCTTCATTATCCCTTTCAGGATCTTGTATATATTCATCAACATTTTCAGACGAAGAGCTCTCCTCGTCTTCTTCTTCTTCTTCTGCTGCATTCCTACTGTTAGTTGCAGTCTGATCATCATGCAGGCTATAACTGCAATCTTCTAAAGCTGCGATCATTTCACGATCTTCTTCTTCACGAAGAGTCCTAGGAGTAAGAGGAGGTTGAGTTGCCTCTGCAACAGGTGAAAGAGGTCGTATAACATTTTGTTCTTCCTCTGTGATGTTCTCCCTAGACTCTTCAACCTCAGTTCTTGGGACAAGATCTCCCCTCTGTTCAGTTTCTTCAAGAGTTTTGCTCCCAGATTCAGAAACAGGTGTGGGAGATGACATTATAAGTCCTGCTGCAGCATCTACTGAAGTCAGGATTTGTCTGGAAGAAGATTCTGCTAAAATTCTTCTGGTGACCACCCTCTTCTTTCTGTGTAGAGGTCTGGCAGGACTTTCTACATTTACTGGTTCTACTTGTTTCTGCACAGAAGTTGGTGTAGTAGCAGTCTCTTGATGTATCTCGGCCAATTGCCGAGATTGGGATCTTGTAGTGACCTTTCAGAAGAATGATCTAGGATCAATTTCTTCTTTGCTGCTGGAGCAGGAGGCTCCTCTCTTCTTCTCTTCTTTGCGGGAGATCTACCCACTTTCAGAGAAGCACGCAGTGGTGCATTTACCTCTTGAGGAAACATATTCGAAGTTTCTAGAGGTGCATCCGCTGGCTCGTGCACCTCATCATTTGCAGGGATCGATGAAGCAATTCTCCCTCTCCTCATTCTTATTGCAGAAGCGAAACTATCTGTGAGATTAAAATTCTCGGCAAAAGTATTCGCGGATGTATAAAACACTGAATATGTGAAGAGCATCCGAGGACCCTGGGGAGTACTCCTTGCTGGCATTGAAAATGTGGCTTTCGTATCACGGGCATTGTAATAAGCCCAAGCTCTGGCCCCGTCTATCAAATAACCTTTACCTTCGAGGCAAGTAATTGCATTCCCTACATGGAACTGATCATACCCAAACTGCCGAGCAAATTGGCTGGGAAGATATGGTTCTAAATAGCATTCTTCTTCGAATCGGTAAACCAGATGAGATGGTCGAATCGTTTTCAACCATTCGAAGGCTGCACGGGTCAGAGGCTGCATCTTTGAATCTACTATATTTGTGGGCATCTGATCGTACCCCGCAGGGAGAGGAGCACAACAGAAGTTCCATCCTCTATTCAGATTCAAGGCATATCTACACTCGCTTAAAGAAGTGTATTTCCATTTTCCATGAGAATACCTTCGGAGAAAACTGCCATCAACTGGTCCCATGCCGGGGTCCATTAAGGTTGGATAATGGAGAAGCAACCATCCAAATAAATATGTATATGGCAGTTTTAGGCGAGGGAATTCTTTTTCTCCTTTCGCCTTCAGCATCAGGTCGACGTATAAACGAAGACTGGCATTTAGTTTGCAGGTCATTGCTGATAACAAGTCTATCTTATAGCCAAAGACTAACTTGACAGCAGCAAAAAGAACGCCTCGATGGAAGCGATCCACAGCGCTGGATCCGGGAACTACAAATCTCCGAAGCCAGTATGTTAAGAACCCTACCAGTTGTGCTTCTTCTGACATGGGTCTATAGCCCATTCTTAAGTAACTCTCCAAAGTATCCCCTGTCTTCAAAGGAGGATACTCATGATCATCTTTCACTTGTTTATCAAAGTTACCACTCTGTTCCATCAGCTTTATGACCTCTGCGCTGCTCAAAGGTTTAAAGAAGTTAGGGTAGCATTTGTCATTCTCCTTGGTCTTCTTCTCTTCTATGTGGTTGAGAAACAGATATGGTAACCACTTCGAAGAGTAACAAGTGTTGGCGGTAGCACTCTTATAAAACAGAGAGCAGATTTTGTAATGGCACAGTAGTTCCTCGAACACTGATACCATTGCTGCATTCTCTTTTCTAAGCTTGTCCAGCTCATCATTTGTCGGTACAAACTCCTCATACGGAGCATCTGCCATGGGCAAGTACGAGATATACTTTATCTCGTGGAGTACAAACCCCATCTCTCCACCCGGGGTCATGAAGGTCCCCGTCCTATAGTTGTACCTCTCAGCCAAGGCTAAAAATATATGTGGGTTGGGAGCAAATCCGTATACAGTGGCGTGCACTGCTTGATACAGATTGATCTATTGGAGTCTGTCTTGGAATGTTGTCAGAATCCAATTCGCAATGTAGTTCCATCGCTTGTAATCTGGATTCACCAATCCAGTCAGTCTGATGTCTTGTTCGGGGTATTTTCCTTCAGCCTTTGCAAATTTATTTGCGAATATCGGTGTCCTGACAGGCATCAGCATAGAGGAGTTCTCTGGTGGAATGCAGCCGGGTCTCAGGCCTCTCAACAGGACGCTATATCTATCAGAGGAGCTATAAAACATGTCCTTTTTGTTTGGCCCCTTCTTTACGAAGATTTTTCCTGCACGGGCATCATGAAAAAGAGTGATGTTCCACTCCTTCTTCCTTGGGTAGCTCGTATGAGCATACCGCGACAAAGGGAGGCAGCGAGCAATGTCTGGTATGAAGAATGATCTATTTTTCTGGTGAACTATTCTCTCCTCCATCTTCGGCCTAGGCTGAGAGACTTTCTCAAAGGCGTCACCGAACAGGAATAAGGGTTTCTTATGAATGACAGCATCCGCTGACTCTAGGGGCTGTCCATTCATTAAACACATTAAAGTCTCATTATCCTGGAAGATCAGTATGGCCTGACGGAAAGCCGGTAGATCATACTGAGGATAGTGAACATGAGACAGATCCTCTTTATACTCAGACTCTGAGAGGGTTCCCACAAAATGTTCATAATCTGGATCTTCATTGATCTCAACTGCATCAAAAACGGATAAAGAATAGTACAAGTCAAAGACTCTGTTTTAACACAAAACATTAGAGTGCACAAAATCCTCAGATTGCGCTGACATGACTTGCGCAACATCAGATTGCGCATCATAATAGGATGCGCAAAGCAATAGTTTGCGCTGACTACCTGCACAAATCAATCGATTGCGCTGACTTCCTGTCAGCACAATTCAACAGATTGCGCAGGAATGCAGCCTTCATAAAAATGAAGACTGACAGTTGATGCAACTAAAACCCTAAAAAGGATGGCGCAATATGAACTCATCTCTAAAAAGAGATGAGTTTCGAAGATCAAAGGAAGTCGAATCACCCTAAAAAGGGTTTTTGATCGGTTGAACAACCTCTCAGAGCGGGATGCACGGATTCGTGTCGAGATGCTCGTCGTGCAACTCTGTCAGATGGCTCGGCCGGGGCCTTGCCCTTGTCGGTGGTGGTGGAGGAGCGTCGAGGAGCCATTGGTCATCGGAGAAGAAGGCTGAAAACAAAGAGCTCGAAGTATTTCTCTCTCAGAAGTACGAATGCAAGTGAAGAGTATTTCTAAGTTTGAAGAGACTATTTATAGTCTTCGAATTATGAAACGGCTACCTCTTATTGTGCCTGAAATTGAGGTTCTTCGATTGCGCAGACAGATCACCATCATGCGCAACTTGATTTGAATTTTATAATTCAAAGTATTTCGAAACTTTGAAAATATTCAACTTTCGAAAACTTTGAAGAGGGTCTTGTAGGTCCTAAAAAATCAAGTTGCATCAATCAACAAAGTCAAAGAATCAAGATATACATCATTTTGATGAGTTGCGCAGACAACAGATTGCGCAGCAATCAAATTGCGCAAGTTGGTTTGCGCACGTTCCCAACTGCGCAGGCTGACGTGGCAGAAGTCATCATTACCTAAATTAAATCAAATCTTCCTGACAGCTGACAGTACGAAGAACGAGGAGACTGTTCGTTTATTACGCCGTACAGTGCTCGAGGGCGACTGACAGCTGGCAGCACAATCCAGGATGGCGTAATCCATTCCTGCGCAGTCTGAGTCTGCGCAAACTAAAGTCTGTGCAGTTCAGGTTGCGCATTTTACTAACATAACTGATAAAGTACATGTGGCATTCATGCCATCAATTGCTCATTATGTGGCAACTGTCTATGCACGATCATGCGTATTTCAATCAAATGATGCCATGTGTCCCATACAGTTAACCCATAATCCAGCAACTGCCTGTGCAGTCCAGTGCTGCGTAAACCAATTGCTGCGCAAATCATCATGCGCAGTCCAGAATAACTGAAAGTTAGTTATTTCCAGAACTCTATAAATAGAGTTTTAAGTCTTCATTTCAAGGGGATCAAGAGTTCAAGATCAGAGATCAGAAATCAGAGAGTTCAGGAGTTCTTGCCCAAGTGCTGCTGCATTCTTCCGAGGCTTTTGCCTTCGACTTCCGAGGCTTTCTGCCTTCAATTTCAGAGTTGTTCTCAACTTCAGAGGCTTCGTCTTCAAAGTTCACATCATCCAAGGGATAAAGCAATCGTCATCTAGATTGGATTCCTAAAGTTGTACCATTCCCAGAATTCAAATTGTAATCTTTTACAAAGTTTGCTATCAATAAAGTTTCATACTTTTGTTTTTGCAAACAAGATCATTTAAACATCAAGGAGTGAGGGTGAATCAAAATAAGAGGAAAATGATTTTCAAATCGAAGTTCATAATGAGATTCTCAAGGGTCGTCCAGGAATCTCTCAAGGAATTCTAAGTGTGATTGAGTATCCTCTAATTCTAACACCTGATTTCCTATACTCTATAACAGGCTCGTAGCAGTGCAACTAAGTCGCCGTACTACCACGATATCCCACTAATATAAATTTTGACCTGTATGGGCTACCACTAAAATGTGTCACAATCCGCACCCGGTTTACGGGCACGAATACGTGGGTACGTCCAGCCTATGCCGCAGTGTCGGCGGTAGAACGTTGTTCTAGGTCACAATCTATCTAACACAATGTGATATACCCTCCAGACGGAGGACAATCTCATAAGGATACAAACTCAATCATAAATCTAGGGATAGATAAATAGCACGATGAAATAGATAAGAAAATCTACAAGAAAGAGGCAACTAGAAGTGAAGTAAAACAATTTCATTAATTAACTCAAGGTCTCAACACAACTCCATGATAAACAAGAAAGGAAGAAACACAAACTCTATACAACTACTCCAAGCTCTACTAGTGTCCTCTAGGCTAGCTGTGAACTCCAAGTTTCCTGTAAAATTTTATCGACGGGTCCAATCAGGACTAGAACGAATACATCTCATCAAATAAATCCAAGTAAATGACAAAAACTATAAAAATAATTATAGACAATTTTATTGATGAAGCATGGGAATTCGAGACAGTTTAAGATGTAAAACTATAGTAAAAGAACAAGGAAAGTAAAAATGGTGAAACAGAATATCATGTCAATGAAGACTGTAAATAAAAGCTAGCTGAAATAGAATAATGTGATATGAGTCCAGTGGTACAATATATGTCAAGTGTGATTCCATTCAATGATCCAAGTAGGGTGATTCTTGTAATGGTTCTTGTGATGATTCTAGTAAAGATTCTAGACAATACTCACAGTATTTTTTTTAAATACTGAGATCGACATGTAAACGGCTAGGGGTAATCCGGCGCATCACACACTGGCCAAGTGTGGGACGGCTATCATTCTTGTATAATTCACAGGGAGGTGGTTCGAGTATTTAGGAATGTTTACATGTCTACTCAAGTATTTTCCCGCCCGACAAATATGAGTGAATCTCTAACACGATACGTAAATCGAGAATAAATCTTGCCATAACATGAAGGTGCTTGTAGGTGATTCTTGTAATAGTTCTTGTAATAGAGGCTAGACAAGTAAGGTATGTGTGTCGTATACATGAATTCCAAAAAATATCAATTCGTGTTTGTAACCGAGAATCAAATAGAACTGACTACAACTAAAATATAGAATTTGACAAGTAAATGAAAGAACTATCAGAGAATGTACTCGCCTGACAATCCGAGCTGCTGATGAGGATGTATAACCGAACTGGAGTGATATAAACCTATTTAAAGTAACCACAAGTCACAACATGGTCTAACATATTATAAGAAAAGGCTACAATACAGTTCTACATGCTTCTAAGTCCTTCTAGGTCAAAGTCAACCTTGGTCAACTCTGGTCAAACCTGGTCAACTCTAGTCAAACCTGGTCAAACATTGGTCAACTAGTCCGTTTACTAATTTTTAGGTTATACACAAGTTTCTAGGTCATTCTAAGTTGGTTTGAGTTGAATTGGATCAAGTTTGACCCAAAGTTGACTTTTGTCAATTTGGTCAACTTGTCGGCCAATTCGACTAAACTAGGCTCAAAATGACCATCCAAATCTGTCATAGGATTCCTATAGTTATATACACAACTATGATCTATTCTAAGAGGGTTCTCAAGCATACAAACTATGCACACATAGGTATATATACACACATGTGTATTTACAATACAAACCAAACCCTAATTCTAACAAATGATTGTGTATGTGTGTGTGTCCTGGAGCTTGCTGAAGTGAGTAAATTCTGAGATTAAAAACATCCAAACATAACCATGGTATACCTCAAATTAATATACTATTATATACATATAAACAAATAGGAAACTATATATATATATATATATATATATATATATATATATATATATATATATATATATATATATATATATATATAAAATATATATATATATATATATATATATATATATATATATATATATATATATGTATCAATGCTCAAAAGGAAGAATAGCCAAAGGTTTTGAAATAGTTTTAGTGAAACCAAATCTGGAATTAAATCCCCCTCGACCCATTCTCAACATATATACATTAGCAATGGGTGTCAACGGGGTTTTCTAATGCATATATATATATATATATATATATATATATATATATATATATATATATATATATATATATATATATATATATATATACAAAAAAAACACATATACTCGTAAATGATAGAAAATTATGAAACAAATCCAAAAGTTGGTTCCCACAAATCCAAAACCTCATATACGTACCAAAAACTCAGATTTTATAAGCTAATTTACTGGAAATCAAAATATCATACTCAAACTCAAAATCGAATTTAAAGAAAAACCCATTTTTCACACAACGACCCAAAATGAGATATACACCAAATGAACCCGCAAAACTCGGCATACACGTTGGTCTCGACCCACGTGATGCGATCGTATACTCTCGGGTTCAAAATCGTGCCCGTGTCGTGTCCACAGAACGCGTATCGAAAATTCCCGATACCGCGTGACAACGCGTGCTTGTGCGTGCGTTCTCGCTCGATTGAGCACCGTACACACAACGAAAAGCCCCGTGCTCGTGCACGTAGCTGGGAGGGTCCTGGGGTAGGTCTAGGACATGTCAACATGACACAAAGTCACAGCGATGCGACACAGCAGCTCGTGCAACATCGCGTGGCCTGCGCGCGCGCGTGCGCGTGCGTGCGTGCTCGTGCACGCGGGTCATCTCTCGTGGCTCGCGCGTCGGGCCATGCCACGACTCGGGATCGAGTCCTTGTGTAGTGTAGGTATAGGGCTATGTGTTCCAACTCCTGGTACGGGTCCTTGACGTGCCGTGTTCGCGTACGAAGGCCGTGTCAGCGGCAAATTTTAGCCCGAGTGTACAGTTCAACCGACCAGTGCACGCACGATTTCTCCGCGCTCGCTCGACGAAACATCGTGAAATTTTACGGGCATGTGGGTAGAGGTTGTCCCTATGTGCTCATAAAATTTCACCTAAGACGGAGCTCTGTGCGTTTAGTTATGACGCACAGACTGCAGGGCGTGCACGAGACCATGCACGGGATCTCGTGCACGCGTGTCCGTGTCCGTTCGGATGCCGAAATCGTGTCGATTTCCGATCCATCTTCATGAAAGTTGTTACAAATCATATAAGGAAGGATTTCATAAAAACAGAATCGAAAATTAACACTTTTCAATTCTAAGTGGCATTTTGTCGAACACGTGCAACGTGAGACCGATACGTGTCCGATACCGCTATCAAACGAAGTCAAAACCCAACCAAACTTCGTGGACAAGTCTAGGGCACCTATATGGATGCAAAAATGAAAGAAATTCCAGATTTACTATGGTAGAATAGGGTTTACCTATTGAGTGTCAAAAACTCAATGAACGGAGCCCCTCAGTTGTCGTGTCGGCCGATTTCCCTCAAGTAAAAGCCTCCGCCTCCTCGTTAGAAATGCTCCAGCGGATCCTCCTCTCCTCGATGAATGCAACGGAGTTCAATTGGGAAGAAACGGACTCCGGATGAAGAAAAAATGAGTTTTGGAGAAGGGGATCTATTAGGGTTTCACTGGTGGAGGCTGAAACTCACAAATGAAAGGAAGAGGAAGGGGGTACTGTTGTTGGGCAGCCAGGAATAGGTCTCTAGGTTTAGGATTTTACTTGGGCCAACTCATTCCTAAGTAAAAAATTAGGCCCAAGTCAAAAAGGTAAAAGGCTAGCATGAAAAAGGCTAAAAAATCAATTAAAGCCTTAAAAAATAAACCCAAGCCTAAAATAAATTCTAAAAATAAAAGTAATAATTCTAAGGCATGGTTAGGCTCCTATACAATGTCCACTAAGGTTAAACCAGTTGCTAGCACAACGCAAGTCAAATATCTAGAAAATCACAAAATGGCCAAAATGGCTAAAAAGGCTAAAAAGACTAAAAATTCATTTAAAACATTCTAAGATAACTAATTAATTCTAAAAAAATTCCTACAAGGTCATATTAATTCTAATTATTATTATTAGGCTTTTAGTCAATGTTGGCTAAGTTAAACCCATTTATACTACACAAACATCAAACAAAACCACCTATCATCACATGAATTCAATAAATTAATAAATAATATAATAATTACAAAATGACCAAAATATCCCTAAATTAAAAATGTGGTGGTTACAGTTGGCTTGTTGTCACTCCCGTTTCCCGTTATACTTATTTTTAGGATACATATACGGATTTCTGACAATTGTCAGGTGGCCCGTATTTTTACTTACCTTGCTTAGCTTAGCCTTGGTTTAAATCTTGACTTGATTGGTTCAACTTGGTTCAATATGACTTGGCTTGGCTTGGTTTGGTTTATATTGGGTTGAGATGAGAAGGGTTGCTATATAAGTCAACTTCTTCTCTCTCCTCCATCATTTTGTATTTACTTCTTCTTCATTTACTCCTCCCACCTACCAAGCCTAGGCAAGTGCAACTTGCTTCATGATGGATCTCCCCTTTTATTTTTCCATTCTCTTCTCCACTTGATTTTAAGCCTCTTTAGAACTTGGCATTTTCGGTTTTGATGAATGGATTTTTGTAGATCTAAGTTTTAATCTTTTCTTTTTTTTCTTGGTTTTGATCTATCAAAGCTTGGTATTTCCTAAAACCAGTCATTCCAGGCTGTAGAAAATATTGTTCTATGCAGTTTAGACCCTTGGAAGTCCAAATTTGGACTTGTTTTGAGCAAGTTATGGCATTTTGAAGTTTTCAGGTTCAATGGGTTCTTCCTTGCTGTTTTGGGGAAGAAGAACAGTGCCAGGCGCAACCTGCCCGGCGCGCGCTTCTTAGCACGGTGCAACCTGCCCTGCACGCGCTTCTTAGCGCGGTGTAACCTGTCCTGCGTGCGCTTCTTAGCGCGGCACAACCTGTCCTGCGCGCGCTTCTTAGCGCGGCGTAACCTGCCCTGTGCGCACTTCTTAGCGCAGTGCAACCTGACCTGGCGCAACCTGACCTGGCGCACTCCAGTCCGGTACAAACTAGCTTCGCGCAGCCTAGTGCCTTATCACTACCACTTTTCTAGCTTGAGGGTATTTTGGTCATTTTAAAATTTTAGCATTATTTAGTATTAATTATAATTATTAGAATTTTCAGTGATTTTTAGTATTTTTGATTTGGTGCTATTCTAGACTTTGACTAGTGTTGACTTAGGAGACTGTCCTAGAAGCTAACCTAGGTCATGACTATTTGATTAGGTTATGGAACCCTAGCTTGACCTAAGTTAGTGATATCAAACTCATTAGAACTTATTTGGAGAGATTAGGAATTGATTAGGCTAGCTAATGGCTTGTGGTTTCACAAGTCATGACTTGTCACTTAAGCCCATAGAGGCCCAACCCAACACCATGTAGCCCTAACCCTAGCCCAATCCAGCCCATGGCCGGCCAACCCTAATCATTCCCCTCTATTTAATGCCTCCTAGAATTTAGGGCTAGCCTCCTTTAGAAATATTTGCAAGTTTGAGAAAGAGGTGATTCTCCATCTTCAATAATTCATAGAAAATCCTATTTATTTCCTTTTCCATCCAAACCAATTGCAATAGGTCCTAAATTTATTTTACTTGCTGTTGGTATTGAGAAATTTCAGGGAAGAAACAATTTGGGAGAGTTTTGGTGGCTTGAGGATCCATTCTCATTTGGGGTTTTTTGAGCTTTGCAAACCTATAGGTAATTTCGAATCTACACCATAGAATGTTGTTTTTATTGTATATTTAGGAAGCCCTAGGCCTACCCTAACTGTAGGAATAGCTAACCCTAGGTTTCGAGTCCGATACGTGTCCGTATCGGACACGTATCAGTCCATGTATATATGTGTTTGATGAAATGCCCCAAAGGACATTTCGATTGGATTTCAGGTATGTTTTTGAATAGAAATTTAGGGTTTAGTGTTGCTTATGGGATTCCAGTGTTCTGAGCACGTATTGGTGTCGTGTCGTGTCGCCACAGACACGGGAACACGCGGGTGCACACGAGCGCACGCGGGCACTGTAGCTCCCCTGCTGCTCGGGGCTTCCTCTGCACAGCACACGACACTTTGACACGGGATTTTTGACACACGTGTTGTATTCGTGACTGACACGAAGTTCCCTAAGTGATACGACCTCTCGTGTCGTGTCGGACACGATATCACGCGTGCACGGGGCGCGCGCTGTGCGTATCAATGTGCTATTTTGTTTCCCTGTTTTCAATTCAGTTTTAATGTTTTTATTTGTGATCTTAATTATTAATTAGATCCTAAATATGATGTATGATATGTGTTAGATTAGATTTATATGTTAGTTTAGGTTTTTATGTGGAAATATGGATTCGAACACATGGTTGACTGATCACTGATACCAGGTTACTGATACTTGGCTTTTTCCTATTTCTTAAACACTTAATCCCAGTTTTAGTGATGTTTTCTCACTGTTAATTACTTCCACATGTTTGTAGTTCATGTTTAGCTAAGTATTTCAATTCGATTAGGCTTTATGGGTTGGGAATAGGATATTTGACATTTTGTTGGGCTTCAAATGTAATAGCTGATACATGGGGTTGAATGATTCTCAATGATATAGCTGAGTTGTTCTTCCCTTCCTTAACTGAAATGAATATTGTTTTCAATACTGTCACATGATGTCCTGACTGAGAATTGATTTCCTTTCCTCTTTAAAACTGAGTTGATTTTCTAGTCAACTGATTGTTTCATGTAACTGTTTAAACCTGAGATGTATTCCAGTTTTCCCACACTTCCATATCAGCACTATTCCAAGAATTTACCAATTGATTCCAGGCTACACAATGTATTCCTTGTTTCCTTTTGACACTGCATACAAGTTATTACCATTCATGTTTTCCCAGGTTCACACAATGTTAACACTTCACTATTTTTCCTTGTATTCACTGTTCTCAGGATATCACACAAGTATTTACTGTTTCCATATCACCCACTGCACACAATGTCACAATGTGCACAGGTTATATAACACACACAGGTTTGCCATTCCCTGATTTCCCTATAGACAGTGTACACTGTTTTGGTTCAATTATAATTGTAGGTGAACCAATGTTTAGCTACTATTTTCTTTAACATTGCACTGTTTATTGATTTCTAGGATATCACTCTCACCCTCACACCCTCATGTGACACTCTTGACACACACACACACTTGGACAAATACATATGCCTTCCCTATTCTTCTATGTGTAAACATATATTATAGGTAACCTATAAGCTAATGTGTATTCTATATTATATTAGATACATTGTTAGGATGTGTATTTCTATATTAGATTATAATATATCAATATGTGTATTATTTTAGATATAGATATTGTCATGTGTATATGTGATTTGTAGGTTGGGTTAGGCATGGTATTGCCTAATAACCTATAGCCTAGGCTCTTAGCCTATGGGTGTATCCATTTGTCAGTGTAGAGTCTAGATAGACTTGTATAGCCTTGTTAGACTTAGAATACACTAGTTAGTCTAGTATAGACTTGTTTGACTTAGGTTTGACCTAGTTGACCTAGTTTGACTTCTAGGGTTGACCAGAGTTGACCAAGAGTTGACTTTGGTCTAGATTGACCTAGATTTATGTAGAATGCATTGACTTGCATCTTATTATCATTTTAGACTCATAATGACTTATATTGTTCTATAGGAGACAGACTGTCACCCCCAGTTTTCGAATTAGGGGTATTTTCATCATTTTCAAGTTTTATAATTTTTTAGGAATTTTATTTGATTTTATATAATTTTTAGGGATTTATTTGAGTCGGTTTGAATTTTATCCAATTTGGACTTAAGTTGGAGACCCGGGTAGCCTGAACACTAGTGGGACCCACATACTAGCTGGACGTGGCCCACATACCATCCTAATTAGGCTAGAAACCATAAACCCAACTTCCATGGCTTAATTAGTCATTTTAGAGACTTAATTAGTCAATTAGAAACAAACCGAAACAAACCGAATTCAATTTGGACCAAACTAAGTCTATTGGGTTTGGGGCTTATTGGATCCTACCCAAACCCATTTTTCCACCCCCCCTTGGCCGGCCAAGACTAGGAACCCCGCCCCCTTTCTTCTTCATTAAGTCACAACACTTTCTTCCTCTCCAAAAAAATTCCTTTCTCTCCAAATCTCTTCTTCCCTATAAGAAACTACACTTAGGTATGTCATTAAATTCTCATTTATTACTCTTCTCCATTAATGCCTTCACAATAATTGTAGAGGATAGGATTCTCTACATTTTGCCCATAAATTGTAGGTTTTTTCCTAGAAAATCTAGGTTAAGAATTATTGGGGGTTTTATATATTGAATGGTATATATATATATATATATATATATATATATATATATATATATATATATATATATATATATATATATATATATATATATATATATATATATATATATATATATATATATATATATATGTTGAAAAAAAAAAATATATATATATATATATATATATATATATATATATATATATATATGTTGATATGTATTTGTGTGTGTGTGTGTAGAGAGTGGGTGTGTGGTTGTGCTTGTGTGAGAGTGTGTGTGTTTGTTCATAGATATGTATATATGTGTGCTTATATATATATATATGTGTGTGTATATATATGTATATGGAGATGTGTGTGGGTATGTATTTATATATATAGGCATGTGTGGTGTGTTGTGAGTTATATGTATATATATGGATATGTGTATATATATATAGATATATTTAGATAGATAGATAGATGGTATATATATATATATATATATATATATATATATATATATATATATATATATATATATATAGAGAGAGAGAGAGAGAGAGAAAGAAGGAGGAAGTAGAAGAGGATGAAGAGGAATGAGAGGCAGTAGCAGCAGCAGTAGAGAGCAGCTGCAGCAACAGTAGGGAGTAGCAGTAGCAGTAGCAGCAGTAGAAGGCAGTAGCAGTAGCAGTAGGAGGCAGTAGCAGTAGCAGCAGTAGGGAGCAGTAGCAATAGCAGTGAACAGCAGTAGTGGCAGCTGCATTAGCAGCCATCTCCCCTCCCCCTTTGCACCTATAAACCCCCCACTATAAACCCCCATATATGTATATATGTGTATATATATATATATATATATATATATATATATATATATATATATATATATTTTTATATATATATATATATATATATATATATATATATATATATATATATATATGTATATGTATATATATATATATATAGATAGGAAAAGTGATAGTTAGATAGAAAGAAGAAGGAAAAGAAATAAGAAGAAGTAGAAGAAAAGAAATTAGAAGAGAAGTACAAAGAAGAATAGGAGTTGAGAAAGGAATGAGAAGAAATTAGAAAAGATTAGAAGGAGAGAGTGAGGAAGAGGCTAAGAAGAAGAATTAGAGTTAGAAGAATAAGAAGAAGAAGTTAGAAGAAGAAGGATTAGAGAATTAGGAAGAGTAGGAAGAAGGGAAGTAGAATAGGAAAAGGAGAAAGTCGAGTTAGAGGGCGAAATCGAGTTCCGAGTATCGGATCGCGACGAAACTTGACGTAGGCCTAGGATATGTGAATTAGATTTTGCGGGTAGGCTCCCGAGTGGAAATCGGGGTCGTAGGGCGCCGGTATCGCGCCGTATCAGTGCGTATCTTGAAATATTCAAGATATCGGCAATGGACCGTATCGTGGACTGGATGTCCACGATATGTCACGACCCGATCCCAAGTTAATGGGTCGAACCGGATCATGCCCAGCCTGCGCCGTGGTGAGACGGCGGCAATAAGCTGTTCCATTGCAGGTATTCACAACAACACAAGTACATTTGTCACAACTGTTATATTCGGAAATTAAAACTTTATTTAATAAAATATTTAGAAGTACAACTGGGAAAGGAAATGCTGAAATAAAATACAAGATCCAAATAAAGAAAGAGAATGCAGAAAGAAAAGACTATCTAAACATCTGGTTCAGCAGTCCCTGGATCAGCGTCCTCTGGAGACGGCTCCGGTATCGTCGCAGGGTAGAGAACCGGGTCATAATAGCTATTAAATATAGCTCATCATCCTCAGTGTTACCTAAAAATGTTGTCTCCGGTCATGAGGGAGCAAGAACGAAATATGCATCTCATAACTTAAATAGTAATTGGAAAGTGCAGGATAAACAGTTTGAAATAATATTTTTTAGCAGTTTAAAACAGTTCTGTGTGTTTTGAATATGCAAACGTCTATGACCGACTTGGGTTGAGCAGTAGTATCTTAGCGATACGATATGGCTTATCCCCGTGTGTAAGAGGGGCAAGCTAATACAGTTATGACAATAGGGCTTTGGTCATAAACGCCTACACTATTTCCCCCAGTCCCACATTCAGTAACAGTATCAATCAGTAGTTGAACCCTAAGATAGAGTTCCATGTCAGCAGTGTGGTTTAACATGCAGCTTAACTTACTAAGTAAAATACAAGAATGCATAATCCGAAACTTGCCTTGTATTGAATGACTGGAAAGACGAGTTGATACCGAGGAGGAACGTCAGGTATGTCTTCGAGTTCCTACAGTTGAGAACTCGACTTAGATCCGTTGTATAGTCATACTAAGTGTGCTAGTTGCAATCTCTAGTAACAAGTCCTATTCAGGTTTTAAGTTGTTATTAAGCTACAGCTAACGTTTACGTCGCAAGCTACGTGCGTTGATTAAACCAGTTAATTTAATTATTAGGGAAATAATAACAAGAACCAATTATCTTTGGAAAATTTTGTGCTTTTGTAGTATATCTATGAAAATAGTTTCTTCCAGTGCCAAATCATGAACTAGTTATCTTACTCATATTTTATCTATTTATTTTACTGGGTAATTCTTAATTAATTATATACGAGAAATGATTACGTTCTAACTACGGGTTACACGTCCAATCCAAAACCACCCAAAAGAATCAACATCAACCACCCAGAAAAGAAATAAAAATTACACTATGCAATACAGGGGCACAGCTAATCAACCTAGAGTTATGGGCTTATGCCCTTTTACAATTTTTACATAAAATAAGAGGAAAAGTTTAATTCCTAAATAAAATGTGCAGTAACCAATTATCTATAATAATTAATTTAAACATTAAATAAAGTAATTTAAATCAAAAGTTTGGAGTCTCAGACTTGGTCCATCGTCACATCTAGCTAATACCTCAACGCTCGGTCGGACCGGTGCATTTGCATTTTGCTAGGGCCCACAGACCGGTACGGTCGTCGCCTGAAAATTAGTTTTAAAAACATTTTCAAAAACCAATTTGAAATCCAAAAAGATAAAGTTTTGTAAAAATTTGGGCAGCATTTCCTCTATTTCGGGACAACCCAAAACTGGAAAATGCGCCAACAACAAAATCCTGCAATTGTCCCAACCAAAGAATAACCCATTTTTACCGAAAATATAACCACAAAAATTGTTTCCGAAACCAACAGAACCTTCCCAAAATACTCGAAAATTCCGAAATCAAACCAACATCATAAAAATCTCAGCAGACAATCATCACAAAATGCTAACGTAGCTAACCGAACTACCACGTAGCTAAACCGGATTTCTAAGGGGAAACCGGGGACCGTTATCATCATCGACTACCGAAATAAACGCAACGGGGCAGAGAATTTATACCTCGGGATGCTCGGCTAGAGCTCTCAGATGATATAATAAAAGAATAGAAATAGAAGTCCAGCAGCGACGTTCCTGAACAGCGCTGAAAGTCAGCGACGTCGACGACGAAACATCGAAATTCCAGAATAGGGCACGGCAATAGGGAACAGCAGGGAACTCGCCAAAGGGCGCTGTCGGCGGCGCAAGGGGAACGGTCGCCGGAGAGCCGACGGGAAGGGGCGCGCGGAGGCGATGGTCGGCCAGAACAGCGCGGGGTTGCGCGCTGGAGAGTGGCGCGCGAACGGCGGTCGGCCGGGGCGCACGCAGACGGCTCGCCGCGTGGGGAAGCTCGGCGGAGCTCGCCGGAGCTTGGCCGCGGGCTCGGGGCTGCGGTCGGGTGGCGCGGCCGGAGGGTGAGATCGCCGGAGTAGGGTCTTGGCTCGGGTAGAAGAAGGGTTAGGTGGAGAGAAGGGGATTTCGGGATTAGAGTTTCTGTGAGAATTCTTTTCCTAGAGACAGAGAGAGAGAGATGTGAGTATGGGAGAGAGAGAGAGAGGTTTGGTTTTGTGAGAAAAGTTTCTGTGAGTGAGAGTGGGGAAAGAGGGGAGTTAAAGAGGGGGGTGGTGGAGTTAACGTGTGGTCCTGAGGGAGTTGGGGAGAGTTGTTACCAAATCGTGGGGAAAGTTGGGTGCTGGTCCTTCGGGACCAGCCCAAAGTATTTTTTTTATATATTATATTTTTTTTTAAAAGCCAAGTCCAAACCAGATTTTAAAAGGGAAAAGGAATAGGGCTCAGGCTTGGGTCTGGGCTCGGACTCGGGTCTGGGTCCGAAAATCAAAAGTCCAAATTGTTATAATTTTTCGAAATCCTTTTCATCCAAAAATATTTAATAGTAATAATATTAATAATAATAATAATAATTTTTAAAATATTAATGAAAACACTATTAAATATTTATTTACAGACAATGGGTTTCACACGTTACCTAGGTATTTTGGTAGGTAACGTATGTATAGGTTAGTATCTTACTACCCTAGGGAGATCGGGTCAAAATATCAAGCGTAGGTAGGCTAACTAGATAATCGCCGAAGGTAGAATTTTACCCTTTTTAAGGATAAAATAGAGAATTGGCCCATGGCCAAGATTTGAGTTTCCAAGTCCAAGATGGACTTGGATATAGGTTGTAGAGGTTGGTAATGAGTAGAATTAGCCGTCTAAACCTAGTCTTGGCCCCGGTTGACCACGGTTGACTTTTTAGACTAAAAGTCAACTATGGGTCAACACTTTACCCAATTTAGTTTCAAATTCCATTTAACTTGGACAGTTGACTAAAAGTCAACTATTAGTCACCAGTGAACAAGGGTTGACCTAGAGTTGACCAGAGTTGACCCGTTGACCAAAAGTCAACGGTAAGCTAATTTTTGACCTAGTTTGATTCGGATTGACTTCCAATGTTCTCCCATGACCAAGATTGACCCGATTAGACATGTCTTGACCTAAAATGACTAAATAGGGTTTAATTTGATTTAACTTTACTTCCTAAACATAGTATTGATACGTCTTGTTCTCTATAGGTCCTCGAGACACTGCAGTTGATCCGGTCGACATATTTTATCATCTTACAGGCGAGTACATTCTCTGATACTTATTCTCAATTTATGATAACTGTTATGATTCATGTACTTAGTGTTGATATGCTTATTCCTGACACATGGTTCTCACGGATTGGTATTCCTGGATCCCGACGAGAGATGTTTCTCCTTCTTAGGTTGGAATGTATTGTGCAAGCTCCCTTGTAGCTCTTGCTCAATATATGGTCACTGATTCTAGAGAAGGTTAGCTACCTTCTCATTAGAATCCCGTGCAGTGATGTGTCCTATTTGGATCCATTCTACCAGTTGGGGTAGGGGGAGTAGTAGCGTATGCCTGTGATCAGATCCATCCCGCATTCCCGAACAGTGTGAGTCATATACCGCACATATGACTTGCCAGGCCAGTTCTTGATAGGTACCCAAGCCGATCACAAGCTGAAACTACTACTCACACACATTGGACATATGGCTTACCTTGACCTGTGTACATACCATAATCCCGTTCTATTTTTTTGTTCTAGCTCTAGCTCTACAGCTTACCATGCCATGATACATACATGTACACTCCATAATTTATTGTATATGCTCTATTTACAGTCTTATAGCTTTTATTCTATCTTGAGATCTGTTATAAGATATATGTACTCGTTCCATCCTGATTGGACTGTTGATAAAATATTACAGATGTCGATGAGGGAGATTGCAGTACCTACTACGGTCCGGATGACGTAGTGGGCCTAGACTTGGTCCCGCAGGGCGTAGCTCCGCCTGACGAGACCATACCACTTGTTTATTTAGAGTAGGTCTTTTGTACTGGAATTTGTCTCCAGTTACTTTTGAGACTGTATTACTTTTGGACTGTATTAGAGACTGGACTTGTATATTAGTTGTATTTGGACTTGACAGGTTATATTTTATCGTCTTGTTGTCTTTATCTTTCAGTCTTACTTACCATCTTAGAGTTGTGATTGAGCACTTATATATATTCATTGCTTGTCCTCCGTTCGGAGTTGACCATATTCTCGACAGGTTTTGTTATATATATAAACTATTGTCAGACTAGGAAATCCACAGCGTTCTACGCCGTTTTTTCGGTGAGGGCTGGGCATTGTCGCGTCACGTGCCCTTTTAGCGGGTGCGGGTCATAACACGTTTTAGTGGTGGCCCATGCAGGTCCTGAAGTCATAATTAGTGCGATGTCGTAGCGGCACTCGTCTTAGAGTGTTGACTACGAGCCTGTGTTACACATAAGAAGGTAGTAGGCTAAGAATGCTCAATCACAGTAGGATCTTTCCTTGCTTATCTTGCTTACCGTCTTTGATATTGATTTATTGTTTTCTAGCTGTCCTCCTTTGATATAATCTTTCATGTGCCATATTGATACTTTTTTTTCAATCTGTCTCCAGGATGGTTATGACTCATTCTCCTGGCGAGGAGCACGGGGAGACGGAGAGGTCTGCCACCTCTGGCGGACAGGCTCTAGTCACTTTCCTGGCTGATGGGACTTCTGTTGGGGCTCTGGGGGTACTCCTCCAGCGCTCTCGATGACCGTCCCTGGGGCCATTGCGGGGCTCTTTCCGTAGTGTCGGAGGCTACAGCGGGAGCTGCCGGGGCGTTCTTCCCCTCAGCAGGGGACCTCCGGTGATGGTGGGAGCTATTCCTCAGTTGCCTTCTCTGCCCACAGACATGGGACAGATGCTAGCGTTCTTCACCAGGTGCTGGAGTCCCAGCGGGCCCAGTACGAGGCTCAGTTGAGGCAGACAGAGGCCATACGCCAGGGCATGGAGGATGCACACAGGTTGGCTATGGCTGGCGGTAGTGGAGCGTGGGGCTCCACAGAGGGGGTTCAGTAGCAGCAGCCGAAGATCGAGGATATCCAGGCTTTCAAGAAGTT
>JANAVB010007400.1:5984203-6107605 GCA_029216955.1 Iris pallida | reverse complement strand
CATTTTGATTTTATTACTTTTCTTCTTCTCTATTTTTTGAACAAGTTACTTCTATAGTAGTAAGGATGTTAGCTTATTAGAGAAAACAAGTTTTGTAATTTACTCTCCTTCCACCATATGGTGTTCGTCAATAGAACAGCCAAAACTCTGCATAGCAACAAAATAAGCCAACCGAACTCTCTCGAGGTATTTCTAATTTCTTGATTTTTGTTATTACAACCGTCATATTGGCGCAATATTTGATTATTATTTTTTTCTATAAGCCTCATGTTTTCTTGTCCTCATTTGCTTAAAAGATTTGACTCTCAAATGATCATTCATCATCACTTGTAATGCCTCAACTTCCAAGAATGACCTTGCATTAGTAAAGTTTAATTTCCTAGTTTAAAATATAAACAAAGTTCTGTATCAAATTTTCAGGAGACTCAATCCTGCTTGCATTGCCATCTATCTGTACTAATCTGTAGTAGATGCAGCTGACGCCCAACATATCATTCACTGATACCTACTGCACAAACATTCACTGATACCTACTGCACAAACATTCCAACAGATAGATCCTTCCTACACCTGTACTCCACCTCCCCGATGTCGCCCCTCGACCTGATGTCCCTAGACCTGTAACCGCTTAGCATAGTAGCACTGTTAGATACTTATAATTGGATATAGACTACTAATAATGGTGCAGAGAGTTGATAATAGTACTTTAAATGGCCAAAGGAAACGTTCAGTTTCTTATGATTGGATATAAAGCAAAATCACATGTATTAAGTTTATACAGCAAACACCACAAGCAACTGAGAAAGTTTCACTTCAAAACTATTTAAAAATGCTTTCAGTGAAGTATAGGAAATAAAGATGTTGACAGACAAAAGTAAGTAGTCTTGTACTAACATATTTCTCCAATGCACATGGAAGCACATTCCCAGTAGCCTTGTTTTTGTGGGCTCTCTTTTATGCTTCCGATCTCTAATGCACAAATAGAAATTAATGATACTTATAATAATATCAATAGCATTTACAAGTAAAAAAAAGTGAAATACACACCAATTCTTCGTATACTCTGTTATAGCTTTTCCTTCCAAGAGTGTGAGTGATTTTAGATTGGGCCTTGTTTTTAGCATTTTTCTTGTGTTGCTTAATCTTCTTTGGAGCATACTCATAAGCAATAAACTGCTCCCACAAGATTTTATCAATATCATCAGGATATTGACTAAGTGCTAGAGGTTTCGGTAAATATATTCCTTCTTTATCCTTGATTGTGCCTCATAGGTGATACTAAACTGTCCTAAAAAACTATGGTAATTTGGGTTCCAATAGTGGTCGAGCGAGGATGGGATCAATATTGAATTCAAACTTCGCCTACCACAATAACAATAAGGAATAAGGCATTCTTTAAGCCGATAAAGCCATTAGATAAATGTTCAAAATGCATGTAAAGAATAGAAAGAAAGAAAAGGGATTTACCATCAATGATTTCCAAAGAGCAACTTTGTACACCGTATCTACACTCCTCCAATTATTGTAGCCAATTGGGATGTGAGCTCGAATCAATTTCCTACATTTACTACTCCATTTTATCTCGCCTTCACCTCTAATTACACTATTTACTTCAATATGGAGTGAGTAATTTTTTACTTTTGATGAAGAGGCACCTTGTGTTCCACTAGGATTTGACGACATTCTGCACTCAAAAAATTAAACCAAAAGAAATCGATAATGAAACTCTCGACATAGGAAGATGAAGAACAAGAGAATTATGCATTTGACCATCCCGAAAGCCAATTAATGGAGGTAACCTCCTCGAAAGCAAATCATATTTCAATTCAGCTATGCCATTAAGAACCAAATTAGCTATGCCATTAAGAACCACTCTATGGCAGGCTTAATTTTGTCCAAGTCCAGGGGACAAGTTCCATTCGATGATCATTTCAAATTGTCCATTAATACACAGTAGAGATAATTATCATCTATGCAACAAACCATTATAGCTGATAAAACCCTAATGCTGGATACGCCAATCAAGGAGTCATGTGTCCTGTTATAAATGAACAAAAACACAAAATGCAGGACAGAACAAAGTAATTTAATCATTAGCAGCTTTACAAGAAATCATAATTAAAAAATGTCAGGTCTGAGCTTGCCCTTACATAACTGTTAGCCTAAAACAGTCATGCCAGTCACATACCACCTATTTTGGGGGTCCAATGTATTCTGAAGTGTATCAGATTTCACAATAAACTTATTTCAGATTTCATAATAAACTTACAAAAATTCACCAAATGTTACGTATGAAATACTTGATTTCAAATGCATGAAGGACAATAAACTGTTACAATCAAATTAGTAATGCTTCAATCATATTAACAAGCAATAAACCAAAAATGATAATAAATAGAATCGAATATTAGAAATAACACCTACCCATTGCACACAAATTTCCATATCTAGAACTTATAACTAGGATTGGTGATGCTCTCGTTAAAAGAAACCACCAAACACACATGAATTTAAGAGGTCAAGAAGAATAAGGCAAGTAACACAAACACTATGACACTGATACAGGATCCCTGACTATATAGCCAAGTAACCCAAATGTAACCCAAAATGGTTATAATTTTCTAACAATTCATGAGTATCCTGAGTGTATAGGGAAGTAACCCAAACACTATAAAACTGATACAGAGTTCTTGGTTGTATGCAAACATATGCACTTAGCTATATTGATCAAGTACAAGTCTTAAAAAATGTCTAAAATGTAAACAAAGAAACCTGGAACCTGCAAAAATCTTCAAGTATAGCATTGTGATGACCATAGTTCGTATTACATATTTTGGGATACATGTACGTATCTGACTCGTATTGCATGTCTCCTGACTTGGTTCGGCTTGTTTGGGTTGGCTTGGTTCGGCTTGGGTTGCTTATTGGTTCATCATGAACTAAGGGAAGAACCCTTACCTACCACCACCATCTCCATTTATTAATTCCACTCTCTTCTCTCTCCTCATTATCACTTCAATAATTCTTCTTCTTCATTTACTCCTCTCCACCTACACCCAAGAGCCCTAGGCAAGTGCAACTTGCTTCATGATGGATCTCAAGTTTTATTCTTCCATTCCCTTCTTTACATAATTATAAGCCTCTTTAAAAATTGGAGTTTTTGATTTTTATGGATAGATTCTTCTAGATCTACATTATAACTTTGGGGTTTTATGAGTCCATGGAGTTTTCTTGGTTTTGATCTACTAAAACTTGTTATTTTCGAAAACTAATAGTTCCATGAGCAAGAGCACGAAATTTTGTATGAATTTGGTTTTTGATTCACCTCATTTCGAGTTAAAATGAAATTTTTATGGCCAAAACAAGTTTTTCTGAATTTTTCAAGTCGGCTGAGTAAAATTTTACGCAGGGAACCCTGATATTGCGTATTTTACGCTGGATAGCATCCAGAATGTAAGATTTTACGCAGGAAACCCTGAATTTGCATATTTTACGCTGGATAGCATCCAGAATGTAAAATTTTACGCAGGGAACCCTGATATTGCGTATTTTACGCTGGATAGCATCCAGAATGTAAGATTTTATGCATGGAACCCTGAATTTGCATATTTTACGCTGGATAGTATCCAGAATGTGAAATTTTATGCTGGAACCCTGCCCTTTTGAGTATTTTACGCAGAATTGAATTTTTGGCGTAAAAAGTGCACAGAATGACTGTTTTTGCTAAGTTAGCTATTTTCTAGCCAAAATTTCGAAAAACTTAAAATATGAAAGTTTTAGATCTTTGTCTTGCCTTTCCGAATATCTCTGGAGCACCTCATTTTGAATTCGTATGTGGAAGTTATTCTCCGTCTCCCCTGAGCCACATGATTCCTCCACAACTCTTGCATCCTGTTTATATTTAGTTATTGCATATACGCTTATACCAGGTAAAATATTAATTTTAAATATGTTCCATAACATAATGGTGACCAGTTGTGGTACACTTTTGACAAATGACATGACATGATAGTGGCCCGTCGTGGCGCACTCTTGACAGTGAATTTGACATGATATATATCTCGAATACTGTTGCGACGGCTAGCATGTCATGACAGAATTGAATGACCTGAACACCGTGGGTGATTGCGTTTGTACAAATAAACCAATACTATCTTACATCATGTCTAGGATAGGGATCCCTGAGTACCACGGTCAGGGATACCTACAGTAATTGACTAATGCTAATAAACTAGAATAATTCAGTAGACATGAAGAGATTCCCAGCTACAGGCAATCCCATTATCTGGACGCATTAAGTGAACTTGTAGCCTACCGACGAGTAGGGCACATTTCCAGCACACAGTCACGTATTGCATTCTTCATAAACGGACATTCGACCTGGATAACCGGATTGTCTGCAGGGCTTGTGGCTGTTGGGATAATCTCATTGCATCTTGCTAATAACTAGGCCTGTGATAACCCTAGTTAGTTAAAAGTATTAAGCCGTACTCTTGATTGGTCGTGATTGATTGGATGGAGTTAATTCCAGCTTAGTCTTATCCTGATCCTGTGCAAGATTGTGACATGACATGATTATTGATGCTTACCTTAACAATAACGATCGAGGGTCCAGTTCTGTTCAGGCGAAGGGTTACAACCCCGGTCCTTGTTTGGTTTAAGGGTTGTAACCTGGCTCCCGGAGCAGTTCTGTGTCATCTCTTCGTTTATTGTCTTATTGCAATCCCATGCCATGTTCGTCATGTTTTACCTTACCTTAATATCATGATTATTTATACTGGCCTTAGCGATAAAGATCGGGGGTCCAGTTCTGTTCAAGCGAAGGGTTACAACCCCGATCCTTGTTTGGTTTAAGGGTTGTAACCTAGCTCCCAGAGCAGTTCTGTGTCCTCTTTTCGTTTATTGTCTTCACTGTACCAATAGTATTTGAGACGAATTACTATTCAGGTGAAGGGCTGCAACCCCGGTCCTTGTTTGGTTTAAGAGTTGTGACCTGGCTACTTGAATGGTTTCCTCGTACTCAGTTTACTGTTGTTATCTCTATTATTATCAGTTTTTTATTTATTACCTTTAAAATTCTATTGTGATATGTTGGTTTTAGTTCCTAAGTGAAGCCTTCTTTGTGGCACTTGCTCTTTCTGGGGTCTGATCTAGCTGGTTTTGTGTGGCCAGATATCAGAGCAACACCAGAGGATCCACCTATCTTCCAGCCAGATGGTGACCACCAGGCGTAACCCTGGCAACGAGTGGATTTCTTTTTGTCCTCCCACTTTATTGTAAAAATTATTCTTTTGAGGCGTTTAGCCGGCGAGCACGTGTTAGCTCGTATTGCACCTTTATTTACTGTCCGCCTACGGGCTGTAACATGATTGACAGATCCTAGGGTTGATCATGTATGACTGAACTCTTGCTAGTCTTGACATTTTGTACGACTAGCTTCTTGATCATCCAATATGTAATGCATGGGACGTCTTGCTATTATATATTTGGTGCTCTGACATCTTGTAACTATTATTGCTTGCTGGAGATTGAGATAATAGGCCGGTTCATGACCATAGGAGACTGTTGGCTTATAGTTAAACCCTCATATTTCTAGACAGCCGTGACCGTATAGCGAGGTGGGTTGCACTTTAATATACGTAGCTGGCTATGTACGCCCCCGCTCTCCAGTATTCTGGTTCTGGGGCGTTACATGTTTAAGTGGTGGCCCATGCAGGTCTTATAAATCAAGATATGTGAGGGTTTACCGAATAGAAGTCTCAATCAGCACTCGTCCTTGATCTCTGCTTGTATCTTCTGAATTCCTGTAATCTTGACCTGATCACATGTTTGTATCGTTGATCTGTCCTGGTCCTTCCTTATTATTTCCTATGTCGTCTTCTTCAGCGGCATTATTCCTAGACCTACCGATCAGCAAGACGGAGCACCTCACATGGACCAGCAGCAACCCGGAGATCAAGCCCAACATTTAGAAGTAGCCTCCAGAGTCATGCCTACTGGAGGAGAGCCACCAGTTCAGCCCGTCCAGCCTGCAGAGCCTGATGATGGCACTTTGGTGGGTCTCATCAGGTTACTATTAGCCTCCCAGGATCGTCGAGGAGATGCCTTGTACCAGGCGGTGGCAGACGCTTTGACCAGAGCAGGTCATCAAGGTAATAGCGCGGCCAACAGCTTCAAGCGCTTGAACCCTCCCTTATTCGACGACAGTGAAGATGCGATCACTGCAGATGCATGGCTTCAGGACACAGAGGTGATTCTAGAAGCAGCCAGGACTCCAAAGAACGAGAAGGTGGCCGTGGTGCACCTACAGCTATTGGATCTTGCCCGCAGCTGGTGGGTGGTGCAGGCCATTGGATTAGTGGCCCCTATTGCCTGGGCAGTATTCAGGAAGATATTCCAGACCAAGTATTTTGATGCTGTAGCTCGGTATGATCTACAGACGAGGTTCACCAATCTGAAGCAGATGGGTAGGACGGTCGATGGATATGCGACCGAGTTCTCCAGGCTTAGTCGGTTTGCTCCTACCTTGGTGGCGACCGAGTTCGATAGAGCCCAGCGGTTCCAGCAGGGGCTCCACCTAGAGATTTTATTGGCGGAGGAGCAGTTTGAGCATCAGACCTTTGATGCAGTACCGAGGGCAGCCCGGAGGCATGAATATACCTCCCAGAGGATCGTGGATAGGAACGGAGGTCGGAAGCAATCCCATAGCCAGATGAACCATTAGTCAGCCCTAGCTCCGGCAGCCAGGGCTTTGTCCATTGGAGCTCCGAGGTGGGCGGCCTCAGTGACGTCGGTTCAGCATTGCACCCGACGCACCCTCAGCAGCAGAAGCAGAAGCAGTTTTCCGCAGTGGGATGTTCACACTGCGGGAAGCCAGGGCATGAGGTATCAGAGTGTCGCAGAGCACAGGGTTTGTGCTTGGTTTGTGGTACCCCGGACCACATGATTGGGAACTGCCCGAACAGGGAGAGTTCATCGGCCTTCTCTAGTCCTTCAGTTAGTGGACCAGCACCAGTCCAGCAGCAGCAGCAGCTGCATTACCCGTTCCTGAGGCCATTGCCGACGCAGGCCCAGGCATTCCAGCAGTAGAGACCGTAACAGTTTGCCCAAGCCCAAGCCCTGATTCAGAGCAGGCAGAGAAATTTTCAGCAGAGGGGACCCGCACCAAGAGGTCATGGTCAAGTGCTGGCCTTGACCATAGGAGAGGAAGGAATAGCACCCGGTGAGGTAGTGGCAGGTACTATTCTCGTCAACACCTTTCCAGCTTCAGTATTATTTGATTCTGGTAACTCGCATTCATTTATGTCTGTACGATTCGCGACACGGATAGGACTGGAGCCCGAGTCATTATCAGTAAGGCTCAATATACTTACTGGTAACGGTCTTGTGCGAGTAGATAGAGTGTTTTCCTCGTGTCGGGTCGTAGTTAGCGGTAAGAGTTTCCCGCTAGGTTGATAGAATTTTCGATGGCCGATTATGATGTGGTCTTAGGGATGGATTGGTTGAGGAACCAGTATGCCAGGATAGATTGTCATATTGGCAGGGTTGTTTTTAGCATACCAGGCGAGCCAGAGTTTTCCTTTTCCCGAGGCGAAGTTGAACCTTCTTCTCCCATATTGCGGATGGCAGTAGCAGCAGTGCAGTTACCCCGGATCATCGAGGACTTTTCAGATGTTTTCCCAGAAGAGCTTCCAGAAATACTGCTAGAGCGAGAGATCGAGTTCACCATAGACTTGATCTCCGGGACCGCACCTGTGTCAGAAAGAGTCTACAGGATGGCGCCGTCAGAATTGGAGATATTGTACAAAATGATTGAAGAACTCAGAACCAATGGATTCATTCGTGCTAGTGGATCGCCTTGGGGAGCCCCGATACTTCTTGTAAAAAAGAAGGATGGTACGTCCAGATTATGTGTAGATTATCATACCTTGAACTCAGTGACAATCAAGAACAGATATCCTCTCCCAAGGATAGATGACTTGTTTGATCAACTCAGAGGAGCAGCAGTATTCTCGAAGATAGATTTGCGGTCAGGGTGTTTGCCATTAAATTTTTTTGATTTAATTTCAATACAAACAGAACAGTATTACAATGTAGGACTTAGACGTACTCCTAGGAGTACACTTTTGTTTATCTGGGTCCCTTGTGCCGATGGAGCGAGTGGTAATATATTGACTCCGTTGACGATCTGACGACGGTTATCTGTTCTCTGAAGGTTTGAGTTGCTCTGGATGCTGGAGCTTGCGGAGAAGAAGAAGACGTTGAATATCTGTATCTGCCTCGGTGGTTGTGCGATGTCTCTGTCTGTCTATGTATGTTCGTATGTGGAAGAAGGAAATGATCCCCCTATTTATAGTCTGTAGGCTGGCTGCTCATGTGCGCATATGTAGGATGCGCCTGGACGCGAGGACGCCACATGGTGATTGCTGATAGAGGCGCATGGACGATGTGTCCTGGTTGAGGAGTTGTATTCTTCATGCTGCTGTTGTGGGCTGGCACGTAGCAGGGGGAGAATCTTTCTGTTGCTGAGATCTTGGGTGAATCAAGTCAAAGTACACGTGTCGTAGGCCCATGGCTCGGAGATCTCGGATTTGGTAGAGAATGATCTGGTAGGATGCGCTTGGGATTGGGCACATGAGGAGACTTTGGCTCGTAACCTTTGGGAGTGACGAACCATTCAGGGCGCATGGCTTTTGAGGTGCATCCGAGGCTTCAGTAGTGAATTTACTTCTGTCTTTAGGGATCAGAGAAAAGTCTGAGGCGTATGGCTTTTGAGGCGCATGCAGAGCTTTGGGCACATGGCTGTGGAGGCGCATGCGAGATGGTTGGGCGGCCACGTGGTTGTAACTGTCGGAGGGAAGTAATGATGATGCTGACGTCGGCGACGCTTCGTTTTCTGAAAAAGCTGTCAACTGCAGTCTTCGGGGGACGTGCTGCCAACTCTGTCAGACTTCAGCATTTAATGTTCTTTGACAGGTGATGGGTTGTTGAGTGGGCACATCGATCGACGTTCCACTAGGCGCATGGGGGCGCATGCTTGCGAAGCGCTTGGTGCTGAGGGGCGCGTCTGTGTGATACACGGTCTGTCCGGTGCATTCGCTCCGCTTGACGCGTTTTTTGGTACGACTGTTACGTTCTTCGAGTGCCTTAAATAGCTATTTTTGACTTGGCTGAATTCGAAGCGTCAGGTTCATCCATTTAATGCAAATTTATTGCACGGGATTCGAAGAGCCAACCACTTGGCGCATGGGTTTGATTTGCCCGGCCTATAAATAGTGGCATGGAGAGGGTTTGCTTTTCGTTCTCTCACGTCCTCCCGAAATGAATTTGTTTACTCGAGCACATTCTGTTGACGAGATGCTCCCGAGGGTGAAGATGCGACGCAATGTCTTCATTGTTGCACTTGAAGGTGACTGTTACATCCAAAAGTCAGAGTCGAGGGCTTCTGAGGTAGGCAAAAGGTGCCTGTTGCATCCAAAGATCGGGATGCTCGAGCCTCGTCTCCGTTATGCTGGAAGAGCCGCAGATCGGAATTGCGGTACTGCGGCTTTTGGGGCTCTTTCTTCTGTCAGAGTGGGTGTTGCCCATTCTGGTTGTGTTCAAAGCTGCTCCTTTAGCCGCGGTTTCGATTGCGGTCTTCCTTGGTCTTTGGAGGCTCTTTCGAAGCCTCCCATGGCCACAGGTTGATTTGCGGTGCTCTTCTCTTCCTCGGTTTGGGGAGCTCTTCCTCCAGCTAGAGGGTTGATTGCCGCCTTCGTTCTGTTCAATAAATGCTTCATTAGTCGAAGCATTGGATGGCGCATATGTTGATACTTCATGATGCGCCTGGCTGGAAGGGTGGCACATAACTGAGGATGAAGGGATGCACATAACTGAGGATGCACATAACTGAGCTGCTGAAAGGATGCGCCCGGCTGAGAGCGCATGGTGGGATGCGCCTGACTGAGAGCGCATGGTGAAATGCGCCTGTTCAAGAGCGCATGATGACTGCTGCGCCTGGCTGCAGACTTAGGGTCTTTTCTTTTTTTAGAAGTTCTCCTTTGAGCAGCCTTTTCTAGACATGTAATAGACTTTTATAGGCAAATAAAAATCCTCTTTCAATGTCTATACTTTTGTTTTGCTGTGTCAAGTATTTTGTCTGAGCTCCCTGGCACATGTAGAGTTTGGTACATAGGATTTCTGGTCGTGAAATTCCATGCTTCTACAAGACCCCCTTCAAAGTTTTCAAAACTTTTTCGTCAAGTTTTAGAATACTTTGAATAAGAAGCATGGTGGTTGGCGTACATGACTGTTCGGGCGCATGGATACTCCGTGCATCAGTGATGGGTCGCATGGTCCTCTCAGTTAATACAAATGATAACGCCTCGATAACCAAGAAGATTAATGATGATCTTTTTGGATTTATTTGCAGTTATCTCCTCGCAGAACCCGAGGCGGCGGCTGAGGTCACACTTCTTCGGTTCACGCGTGCGATTGAGCTTATAAATAGGCGTGAGGTGAAGAGAGAGAGAGAGTTCTTCCTCTCTTTTGCTTTTGTCTTTTAGAGTTCTTCTTCAAAAACCCTAACTTTCTTCCCTCAAGGAATGGCTCCCAAGACTCCTCGTGGCGGTACTGGCAAGGGAAAGGAGCGTGCAGAGTTCGTCGAGGAAGATGCTCCTGTCACCATTGTGACTCCGGCCGACGTTCGGCCTGCGGTGACGGGTGGGTGTTATCTTTTCCATTATTTTTTGTTCAGGCGAGTTTTGGATCATACGGCTGAGTTGGTGTGCTCTAACTCTTTGTTGCCGAAGCGCATGGACCTCTGTCCTGATGATGCGTCGAGGTTTATTCTGCCGACGTGCATGGGTTTAGGCCCTGATTATGCCGAGGTTTAACTGCTAATGCGCATGGGTTTACACCCTGATGATGCGCCGAAGCTTCACTGCTGACGCGCATGGGTTTACACCCTGATGATGCGCCGAAGCTTTACTGCTGACGCGCACGGGTTTAGACCCTAATGATCCGCCAGGCTGCTTGACACACTTTGTCTTCTTAAAGCCTCTTGCTCGACTTTTGTTTTTGTTGTGTCAGTGTTGATAACTATCCCATTGCTGAATGAAGTCCTTCTGGATGCTTCTCTTTGTCAAATGGGAGTTGATTTTGATGAGGAGGTTATCAACCCCGCGAAGGATGCTATCCTGCTGAATCAACCTCCTGAGAGAATGCTGCAAATCCAGAATCAGTCGCCGGTTTTCCTCCAGAGTATGATGGAGAGCGGAAAACTGGAATCTGTTGAGTCTAAGGATGTGACCTTCTTAAAACCTGCCTTTTTGTTCGGCGATCGACTGATCTCCACCGAGGCGAAGATGCTAAAGATCAAAGAAAATTGGTTCTTCTCTGCGAAGGGCATGGTACTGTATATGCGACAACTTGAACGCCAGTTGCCCCTGACGGCCTTCTACCGTTTAGCTTCCAAGAGGAGGATGCCCTGGGGACTTACTCCTTCTCAAGGAGGGGCAGTGGGGGGTACTCTTTCGATTGATGCTACTTCGAATCAAAGGGATACCTTGGCCGCCTCGCGAGCCAGACCCTTGTTCAGTTGTCGAACTTTGCATCCTGGGAGCCTTTATAGTGAGGTCCCTAATGACACCTTTGCCTTCAGTGCTTCGACCTTTGCAAATCGGATGCTAACATCGAGGGTCATGTATCCGAAAGGTAGGTTTAGGGTTGAAGGTTGGTATCACCACATGCCGAAGTGGGACGAGTTGACCCTTTGGGTGTTATCGAAGTTCAAGGCTGAGCTTAAAGAAATTGGGATGACGGCCGCTATCCGTGCCACACAGGCTGGCGTGGATCTCAATAAGCACATGTTCCTTGCGCTCTTGGAAATGTTCAATGCCCAAACTGGCACTTTCTTTACTCCAGTGGGGGAGTTGGGATTGGCTCTCCATGAAATATACGAGGTATCCAGGCTTCCATGGGGCTCGAAACCGTACGAGAAATATTTTTCGTCAAACGAAGAGATGCTTATCTTGGAAAAGAAGGACCCGGAGATGATGGCTGTTTTCAAAGAGGTAGCGAGCCATCATTATCTGATGCAACGGAGGGACAAAGGCAAGTCTCAACCTCATGTGACTGCTTGGAGGGATTACGTCTTCAAGCAGGATTTGGCGGACTCCTCGAAGATCCGGTTTATGACCCCGCAAGGGCTGAAACCTGCGAAAGTAACTTCCGAAATGAGCCGACTAGACGAGAGGGCTCCCCGTTCAAATGAGAGTGGCAAAAACGCGTATACCTGCTTCTGGCACTGTGTGCACCAGATGTCATCTAAGGCCGTGTCGACGGCATACTTGATGATATGGCTTCGGAATTGTGTGTTCACGGGTGGATCAGATTCTGTGGAGAGGGTACACCGGAACCTCATTTTGCCAGCAGTGAAATTGGCTTTTGGTCGCCCTTTGGCTTTTCTCCCCGCGATGGTGTGTAACCTGTTGCGGGGCTTGAGGACCTTTGCTGAGGATGTGATCCATGGGAGAGGTAGGAACGACAACTTTCCCCGGGCTGAGCTACCATTCCATTATCTGATGGGATGATTGATTCTACATCATCCAAACGTGATTAGTCCAGGCCCGGAGGAGAATCACGTTGAAGGTGACGCCTTTATCTGCCGCTTCTACAAGAGGAAGTGGTTGCACACCGGCGTCCCCGTCTGCAGGAGAGTCTTATCTTACCTTCAAGGATGGGAGATCGTCAAGGTCAGTCCCATCTTCAAAGATTTCGAGGCCGACCAAGATTTGGAAGACTCTGGTGAGGATGCGATCACTCTGCCGAAATGGGGGTTTCGATGGTTACAGAGTATCCGGCCTTCCCACTTAGTCTACCGCAACCAAAGTAGGTGTTATCTGGAGCCCTATCTGCCAAGCCAATTTGCTCGACAGTTTGTGTCACGACCCGCTCCCGCTTTTCGGGATACGAGTACGTGGCCAAGTCCAGCCTACGTCGCAGCATCGACGGTAGTACGCTGTCTGGGCTCAATATAAATCTCAAATACAACAAATATCTCTATTTTGCTCATTCACAATAATTATTTTAATTACAATTCTAAGATACATTCAAATTTGTATACAGATACAAATCCGCTACATGTGACTACTCTTAGCTAGAATCTACGGTTGGCCTCCAATATAGCTCTAACTCCACCCGAAGGAACCTAAAGCAAGAGAGAAGTCATCGAGAATAGTCATCAAGAATCTGTCAACTGAAAAATGGTTATCCAGTCAAGATTGGAGCAAGATCACCATAACACTACATTACACAATGTAGTATACAAGCATGAAGAAAAGATAAAAGAAAATTTAACTGAAGATAAGTATAGGCATGACATTGTATGATAAGAAAGTACCTTTGAGACATGATAATAATATAAAGGTAGACTTGACATACCACTAAGACATGATGACCATAAGAAGGTAGACTTGACGAAAGAAGAACAATAGACAATAGAGCAACAATAATTAAGTCACGTGTACTGTGTGTTTTAGAATACCAACTTTCAGCATGTAGACGGCTTGGGATATCTGTCAGTCATACGTGTGGTGCATGACTGATATTATGCAATCAATGTATAGGGGGTCTGTATTTAATTCGTTGACCACATGCTTACTTGTTGTATTCCTCCGCCCGACTCACTCACAATACATGTCCACCACAATAAACATTAGCAATACGATAAACTGTAAACAATAGGAAACAATAAGTAAGGCATGAACATGTATGTATATCAAACCGATTCTAACTCTCGTGCACAATAGTAATCATGAACAACGACAATCATGAACCATAAGGGAGTAATAGTGAAAAGACGACACGAAGATACATGCAGTATAAAATAAAGGAAATATAGGTCACGGTGATACTTGCCTGCTCCGATAGATGATAAAGTCACAAGTTAAGACGTCGTAGCCCGATCTACCCCGACACAAAAACAATCGCAAGTTAGATCAACGATTCCCACTCTAAAAATCCTAGAAAGTGGCTAATGGGTTAAATCAAATAATACTATTCTAATCCTAGAATAAATTATCTAAAATCCTATTTTAACTTATTAAATTCTGAAATAACAATCTACACAAAAATATTTGGCCAAGGAAAGTCACGGATCCAAATTCGGGACCCGTGGCACGCAAACCGAGACATACTGTTGACTAACTAGTCAAACATTATGAATTCATAGTTTGAGTGTGCAACATGATAGATTTCAGCGTCATGAGTGCACTGGAATCGACCGTGCCGTAAAATCATGATTTGGTCAAAAGTTATCGCCATTATGGCTAACTATGATCAAATCGATGAACCGTTGACCAAATCTGACTTCTATAAATAAAATAAAATACTAGATGAAACTCTAAATTTCTGGAAAAATTATATGTTGTAGAGCTTGGTGTCAGCTTTCCAAAACTTCAAACGGATCGCAAAACGGAGTTCGGGATCGCTCGGAATCTCGAAAACCGTTCGACGTGTTGATTTTTGGACAACCGACACTCAAATAATTATTCAGAAATTCCAGATCAAAAATTCAGAAAATAAAATATATATTCAGAAACCTAACCTCAATACGCTTCTAAAAAAAATGGCGCGCAAAAAGGACGTCTAGATCAACGGCAATCGCTCCGCGAAGTCGAAGAACTCTCCCGAACTCTCCCACAAAAAGCTGCTGAATAAAATAGGGTTTCGGATAAACTAATATATATATAAGGGAATAGGTTAGTCGGTGGCTGGCCAAGTCGGCTAAGGAGGACACGTGTCAACCATCTAAACACTCCCTCCATGATCCTACTGTCCAAACCAAGCTGAGCTTGGCTCGGCTCCGAGCTTGGCTCGGACTAGGACTAAGTGGGTGGCTCGGAGACCGAGCCGCACCCGCCCCCTCTAACTGCCACGTGGGGCCCGCCCTCCCGCTTTCAGTGGCTGATGGGTGGCCCCCCCGGCTGACTGTGTATATATAATAGAAAATAGATTTTTAAATTACAGAAAATCAAATAAAAATCAGAAAAAATCCTAAAAATTCCAAATAAATCCCAAAAAATTCCTAAAAATTCCTAAAAAAGTCTAGAAAATATTTTAGGGGTTCTAGAGCCCAAATAAATTATTTGACCTCAAAAATACCCTCGGGTGCTCTCACAGTAAATCCTAGAAGCTTAGAAAATTAATAAAATCATATATAAAATTCTCTAAAAATCTCCATAAAATCCTGAAAATTCTAAAATGGTGAGATAATATATTAGGGACTATCTAGGGACTATCTAGGGGCCCCAGAGACTATATACAACCTAATTTCCTTATATCTAACCTATAGTCTTAGGAAAAAATCTTACGATCCCAAATCAACATCCTAGTAAATAATTGATTTTAACTAAAATAAAAATAAAAAAAAATCTCCAAAATAGAAAATAAATTCTAGGAACCCAAATGCTACAGTTTGGTTACACCCAGTTGATCTTACGGAACCGCAGAAGCAGTTTGGGGTTTGCTGGGAGTTTACTGGATGGAGCCCGGGGTTGGCAATATTACAATGCTGGGTGTACTGGAGTTCGTTTCAATATGCCAGTTCGTAACCCTCGGCTACAGATCCTGTATTCGGCCGTTAAGCTATATTGCACCATGAATACTGTGCCTCCGGATTATGATAGGGAAACCAGCTTCATCATTGGAACTCAGCTAGAGGCTACTCAGAACATGTTGGTGACGGCTCGGTCATATCGTCCACCAGAGCTGGCGGGATATCGGGCTGCTGCTGTAGTATCAGTGAGAGATCCCCCTGCTGGGAAGAGGCGGGTTGACGCAGAAGCCGGTTCGTCTGTACCGAAAAGGCCGAGGAAAGTGACGACTCCCAAGGCTGTGTCAATGGAATCAGTCACTGCTGAGGTCCGCAATCTGGCTCATCTTGTCATTTTGGTGATCTGTGTTTTTTCTTCTTGTAGGGATCATCGAAGAAGAAGACCCGTGTTTCGAAATCGGGCATCAGTAGACCGAAGGAGGTGGCAAGCTCCTCTGATGAGTGAATTCCTCTGATGGTAATGTCTTTAAGGGAGGAGAATCCTGAATATATTGTTCCTGTAGAGATTTTAGTATCTCCAGGCTATGTCGGAAGAGATACTGAGGTTGCAGCAATCTCCGGGATGGTGTAAGCCGCCGTGGGGGCCTTGGACGTTGAGGGTCCAGCAGACACGGGGCTTCCAGACGAAGAGGTGGAGTGGAGTTCATCATCTTCGGAAGACGTTCCTCCAGAGATGCGTGAGTCTGTTGTGAGGGCACCAGACGTGACTGCAACAGAGGAGAGGGTTGATTTCCCTCCTTGTCATGATACGGGGAGGTCGGCTGTAGCGTTGTCGAGCCCTACCCCTGGCTCAGCAATGGAGGCTGAGGAGGCTGCCGACCGGGAGGTGATGACAGATTTGGTTCCCGTGGAGGGATTCGATGATGAGGGGGAGACTCGTCTGCCGACCTCGACCCCAGAAGACGTGCCCCGCCAAGAAACGAGAGCTGATCCAGTTAGCTTGCCAAAGGAAGGCTCCACGCTAGTTACAGATCATGCCTCAGTGGTGGAGGAGGCAATTCCGGATGCTGATAGTCCCTTTGAGACGGAAAAGGGCAAGGGCTTGCTGATACAAGAGCCCTATGTTGCTTCTTCGACTTGGAGGACGATATCGACGCCCCACCCAACTTCTTCTGCTCTCTTGGCATCTGGCGCTGGTAGAGGAATTCAAGTTCCTGGTGCGGGAGAGTCTGCTGAGGTCGACGTTCAAACCTCGCAGATTGAGATCGGCGGGTCTTCTTCATGTCTGCCATCTAGGGCAGCTCCTCCAACTCCTGCCATGACACCACAAGTGTTGGCAGATACAGATGAGTATGTGAAATTCATCGTTGAGGCAGTGTACAAGATATTGCAGAAGGGTGTGTCGACAGTGATGAACACCAATGGGAGTTTCGCGATGGCAAAATCCATGGCGCTTCCACACATCGGTCTGATATGTCTCCACCAGGGCCATGATCATATGGCCGAGATTCTGGAGGCCTCGGTGACTGAGCTGGATCACCTGCTTTCCGAGTTTCAGCGTATCCAGCGGAATGATCTTTCCGCCCTGATAGACGTAGAAAAGGAGAAGCTGATTGCTGAGATTGAGTCCTCTTATCTGGCCAATGTGGGTGTCTGGGAACGCGAAATAGCTGAGACTGAAGCTGCAGTGGAGCGGTTGTCTCAGTCCACGCAGGAGAAGGTGGAGTTGCAAACTGCGTTGGACGCTAGTATCGCGAAGGTTGATGCCCAGATTTAGCGCCTTGAGGACCAGTAGGTCCGACTCCTATTAGATGCTGAGCATGCCCAGGCTGAACATGTAGCCTTTAAGAAGGAGGAAACAGCTTTCACCCACCAGCCTGGCTCAGCAGTGGCAACAGTTGGATGAGAAGCGTGAGGATGGCACTTCTCCTGAGGCCATAGAAGCGATGCGTCAAGAAGCTGAACGCCGGGTCCTGACGACTGTGGAGACTCGAGCGACAGACTTGAGGCGTCGGATTGAAGAGCTTTCGGGCAACCCCGGGGACGTTTAGGGATCGTAGTCTCTTCTTTTTTTGTGTATTTGCAACTCTTGCTGGGGGGTTGTAATCCTTTACTCTTTTTTTGAAAATAAAGAATACAAAGTTTTTTGTGGTGTGTTCATTTTTGCTGTCATAAACTTGATGATTTGTGTGGACCTATTATCTTTTGCACACCTTGGTTTTTAGGTACAGATAATAAGTTCGAGAGAACCGACATGTTTGCTCAGAGGTGATGTGGACGTGGCAAATATGGGATTCAAATGATAGAATCTTCCTACTCAGAGGTATTATGGACATGGTAGGAATGACTCTGGGGAATACGCGGAACTACTCAGAGGTAATGTGGACGTAGAAGTTCTGCGATCAATGTACGGCAACACAGGGGTTGTCTGTACGGGATGTTTACTCAGAGATAATGTGGACGTGGTAAACATGATGGGTAGCGTAGTCTTACGGAGTGTAAGATTTCGCTTTGTAGGGCGTAGGGGAACAACTCAGAGGTAATGTGGACGTGGTTGTCCTTCTACTGGAGGATGCCACGGAACAGCTGGGTTCCGGAAGCATATGATTTTGTGGAAGGGAATTGTATGTGAGCCCTGATGATTGGGTCCACTGATCCTTTATGGAAGTACATGTCTGAAAGATGTCAAGAGTAGTACTTCTTTAGGAACTTGCCGTTGATGGACATCATGAATAAGTCCCTATTGGGTTTAGCGAGACGGTAAGCACCGTTTGAGTATACCGTCTCTATGATGAAAGGTCCTTCCCACTTGGGCTCGAACTTTCCTGGTGTCTTGTGAGTTAACACCATTGGCCTCCTGACTGCCAGAACCAGGTCGCCTACTTGGAAAGTCCTTTGCTTGACCTTCTTGTTGAAAGCCTGTGATATACGGGCTTGGTAGAGTTCAATGCGTTGTTGAGCTAGGAGACACTTTTTGTCAAGTGCCTCCAGTTCTCGCAGACGACGACGTTGATTGTCCTCTTCTGTGAGTTGGTTTGTGATTGCTACGCGGAGGGACGGTATCTGGATCTCGAGAGATAGTACCGCTTCGCTCCCGTAGACCAGGGAGAATGGTGTGTTTTCTGTCGGGATCCGTACCATTGTACGGTAGGCCCAAAGGCATTCGCCGAGCTTTTCGTCCCAGTCATGTTTATTGGATGACACGATCTTTTTGAGTAGCCTGACGATAGTCTTGTTGAATGCCTCGGCTAATCCGTTTGCTGTCGGATTGTAGGCGGTTGAGGCCACGTTTTGAATGCGATTCTTGTCACAGAATCTGCTGAAAACATGGCTGATGAACTGAGGACCGTTATCGTGGATAATCCTCCGGGTACCCCGAAATGGTAGATGACATGGTGCTTGATGAAGCTGATCACCCTAGAGCTCTTCATTTCCTCCAGTGGAACTGCTTCTGTCCATTTGGAGAAGTAGTCGGTGATGGTTAGGATGAAGCGGTGTCCCCTCGATGAAGGAGGGGTGATCGGTCCTACAATGTCCATGCCCCAAGCTTCGAAGGGACAAGAGGCGACTGTAGGATGTAGTGGTTCTGACGGTGTATGGATGAAGTATGCGTGAAGCTGGCACGCATGGCACTTTTTAGCATAGTCAACAGCGTCAGCGGCCATGGTTGGCCAGTAGTAGCCCATGCATCGCAGTCGATCCTGCAACTTAGGGCTAGGTTGATGGGCTCCGTAGGTTCCATCGTGAGCTTCTCGAAGGGCTTCGGCTGCTTCTTCGTTGGATAGACATCGCAGGAGAAGTCCATCGTAGGAGCTTCGGTACAGCATTTTAGTAGCTGTATCGTAGTAGAATCGAAGGGAGCGCCTCCTGACTGAGACGGCTTCTTTCGGGTCTTCTGGGAGAATTTCGTAGACAGCGAAGTCGATGAACGGGAACCTCCAGTCTCGGACATTAACACCAGCACTTGTTGATATGGCATGGGCCACTTGTGAGCACAAGTTATTTTTAGGACAGACCAAGTCTCGACCAACTACCGTGACGTAGTGTTGAGTCCCGAGGGGTGCTGCTAATGAGGTTGCGAGGCCAGCTAGAGCGTCAGCCTCCAGATTTTGTAAACGCGGTACATGTTCGATGAAGAACTTGGTGAAGGTTGAAATAATGTTCAATGCAACTTCATGATAAGGAACCAGATCTTCATGGCGAACTTCCTATTGCCCTCTGACCTGGTTAACGACGAGTTTTGAGTCGCCGTAGGCTTCCAGATAATCTACCCCCAGTTGTTGCGCCAGTTGGAGTCCCATGATGAGAGCGTTGTACTCGGCAACATTGTTGGAGCACGACTTCGAAAGGGAGTAGGTGCGCTGGATGACCAGCTGATCGGGAGAGACCAAGACTACCCCCACACTTACGATGATTTGGCCTTTGGGGCCAGTTTTTGACGTACCATCGAAGAACACCCGCCAGACGGAGCTTTCTTCGGTGACGTTTGTTTCTTGGACCTCATCTGGGATGTCTTCATAGAGTCTGGAGAACTCCGGGATGGGGTGTGCAGCTAAAAAGTCGGCCAGAGCCTGACCCTTGACGGCTTTTTGTGGAACGAACACCATGTTGTATGGTGTTAGCAGGATCGCCCACGTAGCTAGCCAGGAATTTAATGACCCTGGCTTCGTCATGAGAACTCTGAGTGGATTGACTCGGGAGATGACATGAATCGTCTGGCCCGAGACATAATGGCGAGTCTTCTGGATGGAAAATACTAATACCAAGCACTCCTTTTCAACGGGGTTTTACCGGTGTTCGGCCCCGATCAGTGTTCTACTGAGGTAGTAGATAGCTTGCTCATAGCCTGTGTCGCTGTTCTGAGCAAGCAGAGCGTCGAGGGAATGATCCATGGCACGGACGTAGAGGAGAAATGGTTTGTTGGCGACGGGTGCCACCAGGACTGGCGGGCTCATCAAGTAAGCCTTGATGTCATCGAAAGCTTTTTGGCATTCCTCTGACCAGACGTAAGAGACTCCCTTCTTCATGAGCTGGGTGAAGGGTTGACATTTTTCGAAAAGGTTTACTATAAACCTCCGGATGTATGTCAGATGCCCCTGCAGGCCTCGAAGTTCTCGGAGGTTCTTCGGAGGGTCCATGTCAAGGATGGCTTTGGTCTTCTCGGGATCGACATGAATGCCTTTCGCCGTGATAATGAAGCCCAAGAAATTTCCGCTAGAAACCCCTAGGAAGGATTTAGCGGGGTTCATCTTGAGTTGATGCGCTCGCATGAGATCGAAGATTGTCTTCAGGTCTCGTAGGTGATCTCCTTTGAGACGGCTCTTGACTGTGATGTCGTCAACATAGCATTCGACTGTCTTGCGAAGATGCTGACGAAAAATGTTGCTCATAGCTCGTTGGTATGTGGCACCAGCGTTCTTCAAGTCGAAGGGCATCACTGTGTAGCAGAAAACCCCCTTCGGAGTCCTGAATGATGTGTGTTTTGCGTCATCGGAGAACATCTTGATCTTGTTGTAGCCCGAATACCCGTCTATGAAAGACATGCGTTCGAAGCCACATGTGTTGTCGATCATCACGTCGGTGATTGGAAGTAGGAACTCGTCCTTCGGGCAAGCAGTGTTGAGATCCCTGAAGTCGATACAAACTCGTATCTTTCCATTTTTCTTGGTGACAGGGACAACGTTGGCTACCTAGTCCGGGTGTTGTTCTTCACGGATGAAGCCGCTGGTCAAGAGTTTGTCCACCTCCTGATCGATAGCGTTCATGATGTCAGGACGAAAGCGTCGCTGTTGTTGTTTGATAGGCTTGGCATCCGGTAAGATGTTGAGCCTATGCATCGCGATTTGAGGATCAAGTCCCGGCATATCTTCGTAGCTCCAAGGGAAGACATCGATATATTCTTTAGCCAGCTGGATTAAAGATTTCCGATCTTCTCCTTTTAGGCTTTTGCTGATGAAGATGGGTCTAGAAGAAGATCCATCCCCAAGGTCGGTCTGCTCGACCTCGTCTTCGGTAGGGGGTTCACGTAATTCAAAACGAGACTCCTACTGTTCTCCTAGGCGTTGAGCCAAGAGTTCTTCTTCGAAGAATTCTGGCATTTGGTCTTCGCCTTCATCTTCTTGAGATTGTGCAAATGTCATATTGGCTGATAACACTCTCTTGAAGACTGAGCCGATATTGGCATCGGAATCCCAAGTTAATGCTTCGGACGAGTGAGAATGTTCTACTTTTTCTATCTCCGAACTTTCTGGAGTTGATGGTGGCATGACATAGCCTACCCCCCGTCGAGTTCGATGATAGTAGTCCTGCGGCTTTCCTTTAGGTGTTGGAAGCCGGAGAGGAAGACGTCGACCCTTGCCGTAGTTCAGGCCTTTGTTGCTTTTTAGGTTGTAACCCATCTTTTGGATGAGGTACTTTGCCTTGTCCGTGTACCGATAGACTTGTATTCTGCCGATATCTGGTTCTGGCTCGAGTGGCGGGAGGTCTTGATGACGCTCAACTTTGCTGAAGATGATGGATTCTTCGTCCCGACTCCGCGGCGGGACTACAAAATAGGCCCCTTGGGACGGGACTACTCGATTTACATGATGGACGGTCGTTATTTGTGTTTGCAACGACCGTAGAGCGTTATCTAATGTATACATGGCATTCCAATGTGGAAGACTAGAATAATTAAAAGACACTCTATTATTGATGAAACACGAGATTTTATCCCACGGGATTACATTGTCCAGAGAGGGTACATCTACGTCAGCAGAGATATATTCCCCTAGCTCTTCATCTGTAAGTACTGGGATTGGATCGGGAGAGTCCAACACAGCTTTGATCCCGGGGTCCGAGAGGGCTATGTGGGCCTTCTCCGGCATCTTGGATGAGACAGATAGTTGCGGCGGCTTGCCCTTAAGACGCACCTTCAGGGGTGCCTTAACTGCGCCTTCAGCAATTGGTGCCTTCCCCTGTAGTTTTGCCACAAGGGGAGCCGATGTTTGAGGCGGCTTTCCCTTGAGCCGTATCTTCAAGGGAGCTTCAATCGATGTTCTACCAGGAGCAGTTGGTGCTTTTCCAAGTAGCTTGATGCTCATGGGAGGCAACGTCTGAGGCGGCTTTCCTTTGAGTCAAATTTTTAGAGGAGCGACATGAATCGTCTCTGGCTCCATGTCGAGCTCTGCTACCGTTTCTGCTTCATCGTCAGCATCATTGGCTTCCTCCTCGTCATTGGTGGACATGTATTTCATACATTGGTAGAGTGTGGATGGCACCATCATGTACTCATGTAGCCACGGACGACCCAGCAGGAGGTTGTAGTTGACATCGGCGTCCACGACATAGCAAGTGACCTCAGTTCTGAGGTTACCAATATGGCACTTCAGCCGTATTTTGCCCATTGGCTCACTCTTGCTGGCATTGAAGCTACTGATTATGGTGTTGGAGGGCGCCAGATGGTATATTGGGATCTCCAGTATCGAGAGCAGCATCTTCGGAATGATGCTGAGGGAAGACCCCGGATCGATCTGAATCCGCTTCACCTTGACAGAACCGATATAACCTGTATAATACAGCGGCCTGTTGTGTCGGTTGTGCTTGAGCAGCATATCTTATTGGATGAAGGTTATATTGGGGATAAGCTCATCCGCAGAATAACAGTGCGCAATATAGTCGGAAGATCTTCAGGTTGCTTGACCTGACTGATAAAGGACTCAGCATCCTTCAGGGCTTCACAAAGAGCTTCACGAGTGTCCTTGGAAAGGCGAAGAAGCTCAAACAGAGATAGGCGGGCATGCGTACTGGCAAGTTGTGCCAGTATGTCAAAGTTGTGGGGCTTGGCTAGCCCCGAAGCATTCTCCTTTCGCAGAGGCTTGTCGAAACGGGCCTCTACATGCTTTTGCTTATTAGCTGCTGGAGGCTTGGACGGACCCCCTTCTTCGGTAACAGGGACGGTGCAAGGAGGCACCACCTCGACGGCAGCTTCGTCGGGTTGGGCGTTTTGTTGTGAACGCGTCTGTATAGGAAGAGCCTCTTCTGCGGAGGAAGAGACCATACTGCAAGACTTGATCTTCCTACCTTTGGTTTTGGAGGCAGAGCGTACCTCCAGTTGAGTAACCTCGGAGACGAGATCAGGGTGAACCCATAAGATCTCTCCTTGAGATGTGGTGAGCGGGGTGAGCCCACTCACGTTGTCACGAGTAGGTGGTAAGTTAACTACCTCCATTGTCGCCTTAGGGATGGGGACGATGCCGTCTTGTGTTGTAGTTGGCAGCAAGGTGCCGAACTGGAGTGACACCATGTTGGCCGAAACCGTCTTCTTCTCGTAGTTGACAGAGATAACATCCGCATTGATCATGTGCTGGATGTAGTTTTTGAGGACGTAGCAGTCCTTGGTTGGGTGTCCGACAAACCGATGGTAGTGACAGTACCTCGGATTGTCCACTTTTCCAACCTCGTCGGAATACTTTGGGTCCGGCAATTTGATCTTGTCACCCTGCTTCAGTATCTCGAAGAGTTGCAGGGTGTCTTCATCGTTGAAGGAATAAACCTCCTTTGGCCTTGGTGCAAGCGGAGGCTTTTGAGTGGGTGCTGATGCACCTTTTGAGGCATTGATAGTCAATGCATGTTTCCCCTTCGTCTCTCGTCCGGGGTTGTTGGCTGCAGGCCGTTTCCCCTTGTCCTCAAAGGCAGGGAAACTAACTTCCAGAAGGCGAGCATTGGACGCCTTCTTTTCTGCTGCTTCTGCTTCGATGATCAAGGAACTCCAGTCGGGAGAAGGAGTAGAGTTGAGCCAGAGTTTGACTGCAGGCAGCATGTTCATGCTGCAGGAGGAGAGGAGTGCATGTTCTGGCATGCTCGGGGGCAGTCTGAAGCAGGCCTGTCGGAAGCATTCGATGAATACTCGAACTGTTTCCTTTTCCTTCTGGCGTATCTCTATAAGGGACGCCATTGTCATGTCCTTCCCGCCGTCGTAGAAACGGTCGAGGAAAAGGCGTGTCAAGTCATCGAAGGAAGATATGGAATTATCGGAGAGGCTGCAGTACCAGTCGTACGCCACTCCTTTCGGAGCCCTGACAAATATGCTGGTGAGTAGCGCGTCCTCCTTCGGAAGATGTCATGTTTGGGACTGGAAGTACGTCAGATAGCGACGCGGAGAGTCCTTCCCGTCGTATGGCGTCAATATTTGTCACTACCACTTTTCTAGCTTGAGGGTATTTTGAAATTTTTTTAAATTTTGGAATTATTTTGGGAATAATTATTATTAAATATATTTATTAGAATTTTAAATGATTTTTAGTATAATTGATTTGGTGTTATTCTAGGCTTTGACTAGTGTTGACTAGGAGACTAACCTAGAGACTAACCTAGGTCATGACCACTTGGTTAGGTTATGTAACCCTAGCTTGACCTAAGTTAGTGGCTTTTAATTCATTAGAATTTATTAAGGGGGATTAGGAATTTATTTGATTAAGGAATGGCTTGTGATTTCACAAGTCATTATATGACTTAAAGCCTTTAAGGCCCAACCCAACCAATTGGAACCCAAACCCTAGTCCAACAGCCACTTGGCCGGCCACATTAGGTCCTCCCCCCTATTTAATGCTCATAGAAATTAGGGCTAGCCTCCACTTAGATTTATTTTCCAAGTTTGAGAAGAGGTGAGTCTCCATCTTCCCTAATCCCTAGAAAATCCATTTTAATTTGTTTTTCCTCCAAACCAATTGCATTAGGACCTAATATTAGTCTACTTGCTGTTGGTATTGAGTATTTTCAGGAAGGAATCAATTTGGGGAAGTTTTGGTGGATTGAGGAACCATTCCATTTGGGTTTTTTGTAAGCTTTGCACATCAATAGGTATAATCTATTTTACTCCATGAAATTACTATTTATTTGCATTGCTAGGATGCCCTATCCCTAACCTAATAGTAGGATTAGCAAACCCTAGAATTTGAGCCCATTACGTGTCCGTATCGGACACGTATCAGCGTGTATATGAATGTGTTCGACGAAATGCCTCAAAGGGTATTTCGGTTGAATTTTAGAGTTGTGTTTGAATAAAAAAAATAGTATTAGACCTCGCTTATGCATTTTCACTGCACTGAACATGATTTATCATCGTATCGAGTCGCACGGACACGCGGACACGCGGTCGCACACACGCGCACGTTGGCAGTTCCTTGCCCTGCTACTCGGGCTAGATTCTGAGCTGGACACGGCATTTTGGCCCACGAAAATTGACACACGTGTCGTGTCCATAACTGACACGGGGTTCCCCAAGTGGTTCGAGCTCTCGTGTCGTGTCGGACACGTATTTACGTGTGCACTGTGCATGCACAGTACGTTCAATGCACTGAGTTTGGTTCTTTGTATTTAATTCGATTTTTAATGTTTTAATTGTGTTATTAATTGATAAATTGATACTAATTATGCTATATAATCTATGTTATCTTAGGTTTTCATAATAGAATAAGTTTGGATGGAATAATTGTTTCGAATTGGGGTTGTTTCATATTTTATGATACCTGTCCTAATACATGTATTTTCAGCTTTTCCCTAACCATTTAATTCATTGTTATTTTATGTTTTTCATTGTTGGATATCCCCACATGATTGTTAGCTTAGGTTAATACAGTATTTCGATTCAAATTGGTTTTTGAGTTAAGAATGGGATTTTGGTTAATGTGTGGTGTTCGAAATCTATTAAACCGAGAACTGGGGGTCACTGTTTTGGAATAGATGAACTGGTTTCCTTTTCTTTTTGCCATAGCATTAGTTCCCTTAAACTGAGATTAATTCCTACTTTCCTGAAGTTTTAATTAGATGTTTCATTAAACTGTTAAAGACCTGAGATTTGTTGAATTATCTGAGAATGGGATGTTAGGTATTGGTTAAAACTGAACCTGAGATTCTTCTTCATATTAAACTGAAATGTGATTCCTGATTTCCCATTTACAAATGTATTTCCCTGTTTCATATTGAGATGAGTTATTTCTTGAATACTATAATACCTTATAACCTGAGGATGAGTGTTCATTGCACTGAATGGAACATTCCCGTTTCCTAAATTGAATTTTCCTGTTTCCACACCATTGCACTGAAAAATGAAATGGTTTCATTATCTGAGATTGCTTCCTTAATTAAAAACCCGAGAATTCTGATTTCCCTTTTGTATTTACTATTGCCTGTGGACTGAGATTGTTCTCTAAAAACTGGAAATTAGTCATTGTTATGTTTCACTGTTTAGCAATAGGTTTTTCCTGTTTTCCTGAGTTTTCCTCATTCAATTGAACTGAGATTAGTTCTTTATCCCTGTAACTGAGTTTCAATTTAAGATGCTGATTTTTTTCCCCTTTGAATCTGGGATATGGAACTGCCACTGTTCCTCTTTAAACATTGTTTACTGATTTTTCCCTCAAGCCATGCCACACTGTCCTCTTGACAGTTCACCCTCTCACCCTCTTTCACACACACACACACACACACACTTGATATCATGTGTCCCCATCTCTCTTTTCATATGTATACATATATATGAATTGAGACATATATATATATATATATATATATATATATATATATATATATATATATATATATATATATATGTTCCTATATATACGTGTGTGGCTAATGTATATATATGATATAGTGTATGGTTGATATGTGTATAGTGGCCTATAGGTTATGTATTTCTAAGTTACATTATATAGCCTTATCAATATGTGTATTTATATATTAATGTGTGTATCCTATATTAGATTATAATATATATCATTGGGTGTATTATAGTTAGGCTTATAGAGTGACTTGTGTAGATATGTTATGGTTTGGTTGTTAGGGCATGATATTGCCTGGTAAGCCTAGATTAGTCTTGTTAGAACCTAGAATGGCTTGTTAGACCTAGAATAGACTAGTTAGACTAGTTTGACTTAGGTTTGACTTGGTTAACCTAATTTGACTACTAGGGTTGACCAGAGTTGACAAGAGTTGACTTTGGTCTAGATTGACCTAGATTCATGTAGAACGTATTGTAGTACATTTTATTACTATTCTGGACTTGTTGTGACTTGTACTGTTCTAAATAGGAGCCAGATACCACTCCTCGGACAGTACTTTCATCTTGGACATTAAGTTAGCAGGCGAGTACATTCTCTGATCTTTTCATACCTGTCTGGACTATATTCTTGCTCTAGATTACTCTACATGATGCTGACACGTATCTTCACGGATTAATACTATATGGATCCTTTCCTGAGATATTATCCCTCTACGGGCGCATCGGGTATTTCATGTTCATGTACTTTATCATGTGCATCAGGTACTCCTTGTAATCGTACTAGTTCATGTTATTACATGTTCTTATGTGCTTTCATGTGCTTTATCATGTGCCTCATGTACTACTCATTACATGAGTTCACGTATCTTAGCTGTATTCATGTGCCTATAACGTAACTTAAATGGATCCTTGTGTATTGATTGGGGCGGGGTGAGTAGAATTGGTTATGCGAACACTATCCCCAGTAGCTGTATTTATGTGCCTCCTTAGTTGTATTCATTTGCCCCTAGGCCGTTTACATAACCATATTGTACTCTAAATCACGTAGCCACTTACAATCTCTACTATTATGTATTAACTTTCAGTTATAAAATATCTCATGTTTACTCATACTTCCTTTTCAGTACTTCCTGTATTTTACCCTATTGCATGTTTTATACTCCTAACCTGCTATGAACTGTTTGAGAGATATGTGCTCGTTCCCGTCCTGACTGGACCTGTTGAAAATTTTACAGAGGACGAGGAGGAGGCCTGTTTAGACACTTACTATGGGACAGCCTTAGAGGACACTTGCGATCCGGACTTCCAGTCGGATCCCTTAGCAGTAGCGACTGTTGCTCCATAGTTAGTTTATCTTATTTCATAGTATTTGGAGTTGAGTTGTATATACATTTGGGATCTGTATTATGTCTGAATGTTGTGGAGTTTATCATAGACACTTAGCTTCTCTCTATTTGTATTATTGTGGATTTTGGATCTTGCATCTTTTATTATCTATCTATCTTCCTTTCATGTTTTACCTTAGCTGTGATTGAGTTATATTTCTGTTATGTCACCCCCATTCGGGGAGTATAACTATTATTACTTTTCAACTGTTAGATGTTGTGACCTAGGACAGCGTTCTACCGTCGACACTGCGGCGTAGGCTGGATGTACCCACGTCTCGTGCCCTTATTCTAGGGTACGGGTCGTGACACATTTTTAGTGGTGGCCCATGCTTGTCTAGGTTGGAAATGTTGTGGTATTCGAACTAGAATATCACTGCAGCCTGCAGTAGAAATTAGTATATTTTTTTGAAGGTACTCAATCACACTAGGAAAAACTCCTTATCAGATTCCGTATATCTATTTTGCTGCTTATTGTCATCCTTAGAAATTTTAACTGTCCTCCTTTGATATTTTGATTCATTCTCAGTAATTGTTTCTTGTTTGATCTGTGTCTCCAGGATGGTTGAGACATCGCCCTGGACTGTGAGACGCTGAAGAGGGGTCTAGCACCTCTCGACCTCAGCAGCAGCCAGCTCCCGGTGCCACAGGGCCAGTGCAGCCCTCAGGAGTCGGTGTTTCTGCCACTTTTGGAGGAGCACCTCTACCAGTCAGGAGGCCGGTTGTGATTCCTGAGATCCTTCCACCGTAGCAGCCTCCGCCTGCGGGGATGGTAGACGCTGCACATCTCTTCTCCTTCGTGGAGAGGATTCTTGAGTCCCACCAGCAGCAGCAGACGAGGCAGACTGCAGATTTCAGGCAGGGGATCGATGAGGCACACCAGCTGGTTCGCACTACAGTTGAGATGATTACAGCTCAGGGAGCCCAGCAGCAGCCCCGTCGGAGGGAGAAGGACATTCAGGACTTCCAGAAGATGCACCCTCGGGAGTTATTCGGCACAGAGGGCATCCATGTTGCAGACGACTGGATAGAGCACATTGGGGAGATCTTCCGACTGGCAGAGATACCAGATCGACTCCAGATCGAGGCGACGGGCAGCTAGATGCAGGATTTGGCCCGTGCGTGGTATCAGACAGATCCCAGGGTAGGAGTTGAGGGCCAGACTTGGGCCCAGTTCAAGGAACTGTTTAAGGAGCATTTCTTTCCTGATGTGGCCTTGGGAGGTATCGAGGCACAGTTCGAGGGTCTGGTCCAGGAAAACCAGACGGTAGCTGAGTATGCCGGGGAGTTCTGCAGATTGGCCCGGTTCATAGATGATTTGTCTGAGAAGACGAAGGCGAGGAAGTTTCGCCGGGGCTTGATTAGAAAGGTTCGGTCGCTGACTAAGAGCGACCGGAACACTACTTTTGCTGAAATATTTTCTGGGGCAATGGCGGCGGAAGATGACCTAGTGCTGAAGCTGTAATGCCTGTGGTTCGTATTACGTATTTTGGAAATACGTGTACGTGTCTTTTCTTGTATTATTCCTTGTTTAGCTCTCGGCTTGGTTTAACTCTCGGTTTGGGTTGGCTTGGTTCGGCCGGCCCAATGCTTGGTTCATCATGGGCCAAGGGTGGAATACCTTAGCCTATGCTTCTCCTTCATTTCCACCACAACCCCCCTCTTTATTATCCCCACCAACCTTCTCTCTCCTCCATAATTCTCATTTAGTTCTCCTTCCCCCACCATTACTCTTCTCCACCAACCAAGAACACCATAGGCAAGTACAACTTGCTTCCACAAGAGAACTCCTTTTGATGGTTTCATTAGCTTCTCATCATGATTCTAAACCACATTAGAACTTGTCATTTTCCATTTTGAGGCTTTAATTCTTGTAGATCTAGAGTTTTGCTATTTTCGGATTTTTGGTGTTTTGATCTATCAAACTTGCTTGTTTTCAAGTTTTGATGGTTCCATGTTTTAGAGAATTTTATTCTACCCAATTTTGACCTTTGGAAAGTTGGATTCGAACTTGTTTTGACCAAGATTTGGACAATTGAAGCTTAGATTCAACTTTAGAGTTCTTGCTGTTCTTGCCATTTGGAGAAGACAGTGAACAGTGAGCTAGCTTTTTAGCTTACGCCACTGAGCTGTACGCTGCTCTTTAGCGAGCGTACGCTGACTTGTGTACGCTGCTCTTTAGCGAGCGTACGCTGACTTGTGTACGCTGCTCTTTAGCGAGCGTACGCTGACTTGTGTACGCTGCTCTTTAGCGAGCATACGCTGACTTGTGTACGCTGCTCTTTAGCGAGCGTACGCTAGCCTTGATACGCTGCCTGTTGGCAGCATGTCTTGAGCGTACGCTAGCTTGAGCGTACGCGTGCCTTGGTACGCTAGCTTAAGCGAGCAAGGCGTACGCTGGCCCCTTTCGTACGCTAGCTCGAGCGTACGCAGTCTTGAGCGTACGCTAGCTTGAGCGTACGCTGACCTGTAGCTTGAGCGTGCCCTTGTGTACGCTGACCCTTGCGTACGCTTCCCATTGGAAGTGTATGGATCCTTTGGTACGCAGACCTGAGCGTACGCTAGCCTGAGCGTAGCCTGGCTTAAGCGTAGCCTGATTACCTTTTGTCATGAACTTGATAATCATGGATTTGTTTAATATGTTTGGAAATAATACCTGAGCATGACACGATAGTGACCCGTAGTGGTGCACTCCTGACATAATGACCTGACATGACCTGATAGTGGCCCGTCGTGGCGTACTCCTGACTACTATACTTGACCTGATAACCTGACATGTTATATCTTGATAAGCTGTTGCGACGGCTACCTGACATGACATGACTTGTATAAATAACCTGGACACCGTGGGTGATTGTGCTTGTATAAATAATCCAGTCCTGTCTTGCATCATGTCTAGGAGGGAACTCCTGAGTACCACGGTCAGGAGTACCTACTAAAATGGACTAAGGTTAACAACTAGATTAATACATTAGTCATGAAGAGATTTTTCAGCTACAGGCAATTCCGTTACCTGGGCGCGCTTGGGATCTGTAGCCTGCCGTCGAGTAGGGCACATTTCCAGCACACTGTCATGTGTTGCACCCTTCAAACTGCTTAAGGGTACATGCGTTTCCTGGATGATGTACCCACCTGAATTCAACCCTAATCTCTCGACCTGGGTGACCTGGATGGTCTGCAGGGCTTGTGGCTGTGGAATAATCTTACTGCATCTTGTTAGTAATTAGGCTTGTGACAACCCTAGTTAGTTAAAGTATCAAGCCGTAGTTCTTTCTTGGCCGTGAAGTGATTGGATGGAGTCTAACCCGTCTAGTCTTGCCCTGACCCTGTTCCAGACTATTGAATGACCAGAATGCTTGTATTTATTTTACCGATAAATGGTGAGAAACCAAGCTCCATTCAGACGAAGGGTTACAACCCCGGTCCTTGTTTGGTTTACGGGTTGTAACCTGGCTATCTGAATAGTTCCATGGTTATCTCGTCGTATATCATCCTGATATGTTTTCTTTTATTCCAGTCCTTATTTTATTTATATTTATATTCCTGTGCTGATTGCTGGTTTTAGTTCTTAAGTGAAGCCTCCTTTGTGGCACTTGCTCTTTCTGGTGTCTGACCCAGCTGGTTTTGTGTGGCCAGATTTCGGAGCAGCTCCAGAGAATCTACCGACTTCCCAGCCAGATGGTGGCCACTAGACGGAACCCTGGCAACGAGTGGGTTATTTTTTGGCTCTCCCGCTCTAGTGTAAAAATATTCTTTTGAGGCGTTTAGCCGACGAGCACCTGTTTAGCTCGATTGCACTTACTTACTGTCTGCCTACGGGCTGTAACATGATTGACAAATCCTAGGGTTGATCATGTATGACTAAACTCTTGCTAGTCCTAACATTTTGTAACGACTAGCTTCATGATCAACTGAATATGTTATATTTGGGACGCCTTATTATTGTATATTTAATGATCATACATCTTGTGACTCTTACTTACTTACTTATGATTGAGACACTAGGCTTGTTCATGACCTTAAGAGACTGTTGTCTTGTAGATAAACCCTCATGTATCCTAGACAGCCGTGACCGTATAGCGAGATGGAATCCATTTCAATATACGTAGCTGGCTATGTCTGCCCCCGCTCTCCAGTATTCTGGTTCTGGGGCGTGACAGAAGCAGAAGAGGGGTCGTGACTTCCAGGGTGGCAGCAGCAGTCAGGGGCAGGCCAAGAGGCCTCACTTCCAGCAGCAGTATCAGCAGCAGAGGCTAGCTCAGCAGTATCAGCAGCAGGGTCGTGCACCTTTTCAGCAGGTACAGCAGCAGCAGAGGCATCAGCAGCAGGCACCCTGTCAGCAGCATGTAGTCATTTGTGCCTTCTGCAAGAAGCCGGGGCACATGATCCATGAGTGCAGAAGAAGCTAGGCAAGTGCCTTCTTTGTGGTGCGGGAGATCACCAGTTGCGGGATTGCCCTGGGGCTTTTGGGCGAGGAGCTCAGGGAGGTGTAGCCAAGGCTCCAGCAGGCCAACAGAGGGGGCCACTGCAGACCCAGCAGCAGAGGTTCCAGCAGCACCAGCAGCAGGCACGAGGTGGACAGCAGGGGCGAGATTTCGCCATGGTAGCTGAGGATGCCGAGGCCATAGGAGAGATGATAGCAGGTTCGGTTCTCCTAGATTCCCTTCCAGCATTTGCACTCTTTGATTCCGGGGCTTCCCACATGTCACACCCCAGAACCATAATACTGGAGAGCGGGGGCAGACATAGCCAGCTACGTATATGAAATGGAATCCATCTCGCTATACGGTCACGGCTGTCTAGATACACGAGGGTTTATCTACAAGCCAACAATTTCTTAAGGTCATGAACAAGCCTAGTGTCTCAATCACAAGCAAGTAGAAGTCACAAGATGTATGATCATTAAATATACAATAGTAAGGCGTCCCAAACATTACATATTCAGTTGATCATGAAGCTAGTCGTTACAAAATGTCAGGACTAGCAAGAGTTTAGTCATACATGATCAACCCTAGGATCTGTTAATCATGTCACATCCCGTAGGCAGAAAGTAAGTAAGTGCAACCGAGCTAAACAGATGCTCGTCGGCTAAACGCCTAAAAAGAATATTTTTATAAAAGAGTAGGAGAGCCAAAAATAACCCACTCGTTGCCAGGGTTCCGTCTAGTGGCCACCATCTGTCTGGAAGGTCGGTAGATCCTCTAGAGCTGCTCCGAAATTTGGCCACACAAAACCAGCTGGGTCAGACCCCAGAAAGAGCAAGTGCCACAAAGGAGGCTTCACTTAAGAACCAAAACCAGCAATCAGCACAAGATATAAATAAAAGTAAGAACTGGAAATAAAAAAAATACACCAGGATGATATATGACGAGATAACCATGGAACTATTCAGATAACCAGGTTACAACCCGTAAACCAAACAAGGACCGGGGTTGTAGCCCTTCGTCTGAACAGAACTTAAAATTCTCACTATTTATCGGTAAAATAAATACAAGCATTCTGGTCATTCAATAATCTGGAACAGGATCAGGGCAGGACTAGACTGGTTTGACTCCGTCCAATCACTTCACGGCCAAGCAAGAATTACGGCTTGATACTTTAACTAACTAGGGTTGTCACAAGCCTAATTACTAACAAGATGCAGTGAGATTACTCCACAGCCACAAGCCCTGCAGACCATCCAGGTTACCCAGGTTAAAAGATTAGAGTTGAATTCAGGTGGGTACATCGTCCAGGAAACGAATGTACCCTTAGGTAGCTTGAAGGGTGCAACACATGACAGTGTGCTGGAAATGTGCCCTACTCGACGGCAGGCTACAGATCCCAAGGCGTGCCCAGGTAACGGGATTGCCTGTAGCTGGGAAATCTCGTCATGACTAATGTATTAATCTAGTTATTAGCCTTAGTCCATTTTAGTAGGTACTCCTGACCGTGGTACTCAGGAGTCCCTGTCCTAGACATGATGCAAGACAGGACTGGTTTATTTATACAAACACAATCGCCCACGGTGTCCAGATTAATTATACAGGTCATGTCATGTCAGGTAGCCGTCGCAACAGCTATTCGAGATAATCATGTCAGGTTATCATGCCAAGTGTACTTGTCAGGAGTGCGCCACGACGGGCCACTATCAGGTCATGTCAGGTTATTATGTCAGGAGTGCACCACTACGGATCACTATCACTTCATGCTAAATTATCAATTCCAAACATATCAAGTAAATTTGTGATTATCAAGTTCAGGACAAAAGGCATAAGAATATAAAATGGACGTTAAATATCTAATAAAATATCAATATACAGGCTATAGAAGATCCAGGGTAATCAGGCTACGCTCAGGTCAGGCTACGCTCAAGTCAGGCTACGCTCAGGCCAGGCTACGCTCAGGTCAGGCTACGCTCAGGCCAGGCTACGCTCAAGTCAGGCTACGCTCAAGCCAGGCTACGCTCAAGTCAGCGTACACTCAAGCCAGGCTACGCTCAAGTCAGCGTACGCTCAAGCCAGGCTACGCTCAAGCCAGGCTACGCTCAAGTCAGCGTACGCTCAAGCCAGGCTACGCTCAAGCCAGGCTACGCTCAAGTCAGCGTAAGCAAGACATATGCTTCCAAAAGGGGCGTATGTACTCCATACGACTCCTCTTCAAGGCAGCGTATGAGGTCCATACGACTCCTCATCAAGGCAGCGTATGAGGTCCATATGACTCCTTGCCAAGGCAGCATATGAAAGACATACGCTTCCAAAAGGCAGCGTATGAGTCGGACTGTGCTGCGCTAAAGAGCGTGCGCAACTCAGTGGCGTAAGCTAAAAAGCTCGCGCACTGCTCACTGACTTCTCCAAATCAGCATGAACTCCATGGTTTGAACCCAAAGTTTCAAAAGTCCATAACTTGGTCAAAATAAGTCCAAATCCAACTTTTCAAAGGTCAAAATTGGGTAGAATAAAATTCTCTACAATATGGAACCATCAAAACTTGAAAACAAGGAAGTTTGATAGATCAAAACCACGAAAATCCGAAAATAACTAATTTCTAGATCTACAAAAATTAAAGCCTCAAAATGGAAAATAACAAGTTCTAATGTGTCTTAGAAACATGAGGAGAAGCTAATAGAACAATAAAAATGGGCTCTCTTGTGGAAGCAAGTTGTACTTGCCTAAGGGGTGTTCTTGGTTGGTGGTGGGTTTAATGAAGAAGGAAGAAGAGATTAATGAAGAGAGAGAAGAAGAATAGGTAATAAATATGAGTGGTGGTGGTAGTTAGGGGGTTCATCCCTTGGTTCATGATGAACCAAGAGCAATCCCAAACCGAACCAAGCTAACCCAAACCAAGAATAAACCAAGCCCAGGGAGAAAATTAAGCAAGGAAATCATGCAATACAAGAATAAATACATACACGTATTCCAGAAATACGTAATACGAACCACATGCATTACAACTCTACCCACCTTAAAAGAATTCCGTCCTCGGAATTTAATCAAGAGGCTAGAGGAGCAATGACAAGTTACATTAATCACATGCAAGCTATAACTAGGCAGACAATCACTCATTCAAGCAAGGAATCGAAGGCATGAGGCATAAGAAAGATATTATACCTCATGAGTCAAACAAGTCGGGATATCGCGATCGGATATCATCCTCACGCTCCCACGTTGACTCCCCCAAAGAGTGATGACCCCAAGCAACTCGGACTAACTTGATAGTCTTGTTCTTGAGGATCTTCTCTCTCTGGTCCAATATAGACACGGGCCTCTCCTCATACGAAAGGTTGGTACCAACAACCAATTCCGAATGATCCAGGATGTGGCTCGGGTCTGGGATATACCATCATAATTGGGATACATGGAACACGTCATGCACCTCGCTTAGCGACGGTGGAAGAGCGAGACGATAGGATACATCTCCTACTCGCTCTAGAATGTCAAACGGTCCTATATACCTAGGACTAAGCTTGCTCCGTACGCCAAAACGAATAACGCCACGGTTAGGCAAAATCCTCAGGAATACATGATCGCCGACCGAAAACTCGAGAGGGCGCCGATAAGAATTGGCCCAATGGCGCTGGCGATCTTGGGCAACTCAAAAATGATCTTTGACTCGTCTGACCACTTCAACTGTCTGGGCAATCATTTCTGGACCGAGCATCTGTCTCTCTCCAACATCATCCTAGGCTAGCGGGGATCTGCACTTCCTACCATACAGTGTCTCGAAAGGTGCCATCTGGATACTGGCCTGGAAACTGTTGTTGTACGAGAATGCCACCAGGTGCAAGTGATCTTCCTATGAACCATCGAAGTCAAGTGTGCAAGACCGTAACATGTCTTCAAGAGTCTGGATCGTGCGCTCCGACTGGCCATATGTCTGGGGTGATATGCCGAACTGAACTGGAGATGAGTTCCCAAACTCTCTTACAAGCTACGCCAAAAGTGCGACGTAAATTTTGAATCTCGGTCCGAGGTGATACTGACTGGCACACCGTACAATCTGACAATCTGCCTGAGGTACATCCCTGCTAACTGAGCCGTCGACTGACCAACTCTGAATAGAAGAAAGTGAGCAACTTTCGTGAGCCGATCAACTATAATCCAGATAGCATCTCTACCAGCTGGGGATCTGGGTAGTCCAGTCACAAAATCTATGGTCACATGCTCCCACTTCCATTCTGGAATCGGTAAGGGCTGAAGAAGTCCAGCCGGTCTCTGATGTTCGGCTTTAACTTGTTGGCAAACCAAACACCGAGAGACAAACCGAGCTATCTCCCGCTTTATGCCATTCTACCAGAAATACTGCCGGATATTACGGTACATCTTCGTACTACCGGGATGGATGGAATACTGCGAACTGTGCGCTTCTGACATGATCTCCTGCCGGATATCTCCGCTGGGTACACAAAGATGCTTACCATGTCGAAGTGTGCCGTCTTCATGAATGCATAACTCTGGTCTTCATCCTGCCTCACACTCTGCTCCGAATCGCTGAAGCTTGGAATCTACCGACTGCGCCATCCGGATCCTCTCGACTATAGTGGACTAAACTTGCATACTGGCCATCAAGGCCACACTGGAAGGGAGAACAACTTCAATACCCATCTTCTGAAGATCTGCTAACAGCTCTGGTTGCGCTGTTAGAAAATAAACTTCGGCTCTCCTGCTCAATGCATTCGCAACAACATTGGCCTTCCCAGGATGATACTGCAGGTTGACATCATAATCCACAAGAAGCTCCAGCCACCTTCTCTGACGCATGTTAAGATCCTTCTGGGTGAAAACATACTTCAGGCTCTTGTGGTCGGTAAAAATCTCCACCCTGTCTCCATACAAGTAGTGCCTCCACAACTTAAGTGCAACCACCACTGCTGCCAGCTCCAAGTCATGGGTTGGATAATTCCTCTCATGATCACGAAGTTATCGTGACGCATAAGCTATTACCTTTCCATGCTGCATCAGAACACATCCTAAACCTCTGCCTGAAGCATCACAGTACACTGAGAATCCTCCGGTCCTATCTGGAAGCGTGAGAATAGGAGCTGTTATCAGGCCTCACTTCAACTGCTCAAAAGAACTCTGACACTCCGCTGTCCAAGCAAACTGCACATCCTTGCGGGTCAACTGTGTTAATGGCGCTAAAATTCGAGCAAAATCCGAAACAAACTGCCGGTAGTAGCCGGCCAATCCAAGAAAACTACGAACCTCTGCAACTGTGCTGGGCACTGGCCATGACTCAATAGCCACAATCTTCTGGGGATCCACTTCTACTCCTCCGCGAGTGATGATATGACCCAAGTACGAAATGCGATCGAGCCAGAACTCGCATTTACTGAACTTGGCATATAACTGGTGCTCTATGAGGATCTGAAGAACTATACGGAGATGCTGCTCATGCTCCGCCTCACTCTTGCTGTAGACCAGAATGTCATCCAAGAACACAATCACAAACTGATCTAAGTAACGCATGAAGATGCGATTCATGAGGTCCATAAATACTGCCGGCGTATTGGTTGCTCCAAAAGGCATAACAAGGAATTCCCAATGCCCATATCTCGATCTAAAAGCTGTCTTCGGGATGTCCTGCTCTCTGACTCTGATCTGATGATAACCTGAGCGCAAATTAATCTTCGAGAATACTGAAGCCCCCTTGAGTTGATCAAACAAGTCATCTATCCTCGGAAGAGGGTATCTGTTCTTGATTGTCACTGAGTTCAAGGTACGATAATCAATACATAACCTGGACGTACCATCCTTCTTTTTCACAAGAAGCATCGGGGCTCCCCAAGGCGATCCACTAGCACGAATGAATCCCTTGGTTCTGAGTTCTTCAATCATCTTGTACAATATCTCCAACTCTGACGGCGCCATCCTATAGACTCTCTCTGACACTAGGGCTGTCCCGGGAATCAAGTCTATAGTGAACTCGATCTCCCGCTCCGGAGGCATACCTGGAAGTTCTTCTGGGAAAACATCTGGAAACTCCTCGACTATCCTGGGCAACTGAACTGCTGCTACTGCCATCCACAATACTGGAGGAGATGACTCAACTTTGCCTCGGAAGAAAGAAAACTCCGGCTCACCTGGAATGCTAAAAACAACCCTGCCAATGTGGCAGTCTATCCTAGCATACTGGTTCCTCAACCAATCCATCCCTAGGACCACATCATAATTGACCATCGGGAACTCTACCAATCTAGCGAGGAATTCTCTACCGCTAACTACGATCCGACACGAGGAAAATACTCTATCTACACCCACAAGTCCGTTACCATTAAGTATATTGAGCCTTACTGATAATGACTCGGGCTCCAGTCCTATCCGTGTCGCGAATCGTGCAGACATAAATGAATGCGATGCACCAGAATCAAATAAAGCTGAAGCTGAAAAGGAGTTGACGAGAATAGTACCTGTCACTACCTCCCCTGGTGCCAATCCTTCCTCCACGGTCATCACCATAGCCTGACCGTGCCCTCGGGGTGCTGGTCCCCTCTGCTGAAATCCTCGCTGCCTGCTCTGACTCTGGGCTTGGACTTGTGCATACTGCTGGGGGTTCTGCTGCTGGAACACTTGGGTCCGAGGCGGCAAGGGCTTCGACAATGGATACTGCTGCTGCTGGACCGGAGCTGGTCCTCTCACCGAAGAGCTAGAAAGGTTGGACGATGATGAACCACCCCTATTCGAACAGGATCCAACCCTATGGTCTGGTGCTCCACAAGCCAGACACAATCCCTGTGCCCTGCGACATTCTGCCACCATATGGCCTGGCTTCCCACAATGAGAACAACCCACTGCGGAAGATTGCTTCTACTTTTGCTGCTGAGGGTACGTCGGAGTTGAATGCTGAACCGACGTTACTGAGGTCGCTCGCCTCGGAGCTCCAATAGTCAAAGCCCTGGCTGCCGGGGCCGGTGCTGAAGACTGATTCATCTGGCCGTGAGATCTCTTCCGTCCTCCGGCCCTATCCACAATCCTCTGGGAGGTATACTCATGCCTCCGGGCTGCTCTCAAGACTGCATCAAAAGTCTGATGCTCAAACTGCTCAACTGCCAACAAGATCTCCAGGTGAAGTCCCTGCTGGAACCGCTGGGCTCTATCATACTCGGTTGCCACCAAAGTGGGAGCAAACCGACTGAGTCTGGAAAACTCGGTCGCATATCCGTCGACCGTCCTGCCCATCTGCTTCAGATTGGTAAACCTCGTCTGCAGATCATACCGAGCCACGGCATCGAAATACTTGGTCTGGAATCTCTTTCTGAATACTGCCCAAGCAATTGGTGCTGCTAATCCAATGGCCTGCGCTGCCCACCAGCTGCGGGCAAGATCTAACAACTGCAGGCGCACAACGGCCACCTTCTCGTTCTCTAGGGTCCTGGCTGCTTCAAGAATCACCTCGGTATCCTGAAGCCACGCATCCGCTGCGATAGCATCTTCACTACCGTCGAAGAATGGAGGGTTCAAGCGCTTGAAGCTGTTGGCCGCGCTGTTACCCTGATGACCACCCTGAGTCAAAGCATCTGTCACTGCCTGGTGTAAGGCATCTCCACACCGGTCTTGGGAAGCTATCAAGGTCCTGACGAGTCCTACCAAAGTGCCTTCATCATGTTCTACAGGTTGAACTGGCTGGACTGGTGGCTCTCCGCCAGAAGGCACGACTCTGGAGGCTACTCCGGAATGCTGGGCTTTATCTCCAGGTTGCTGCTGGTCCGCGGGAGGTGCTCCACCTTGCTGGTCGGTAGGACCACGAACAATGCCGCTGAAGAAGATGATATAGGGAACAATAAGGAAGGACCAGGACAGATCAATGATACAAGCATATGATCAGGACAAGAATCCAGGGATTCAGAAGATACGAGCAGAGATCAAAGGCGAATACTGGTTGAGACATCTATTCGGTAAACCCTCACATATCTTGATTTACAAGACCTGCATGGGCCACCACTTAAACCATGTTACGTCCCAGAACTAGAATACTGGAGAGCGGGGGCAAACATAGCCAGCTACGTATATGAAATAGAATCCATCTCGCTATACGGTCACGGCTGTCTAGATACATGAGGGTTTATCTACAAGCCAACAGTTTCTTAAGGTCATGAACAAGCCTAGTGTCTCAATCACAAGCAAGTAAGTAAAAGTCACAAGATGTATGATCATTAAATATACAATAGTAAGGCGCCCCAAACATTACATATTCAGTTGATCATGAAGCTAGTCGTTCCAAAATGTCAGGACTAGCAAGAGTTTAGTCATACATGATCAACCCTAGGATCTGTTAATCATGTCACAGCCCGCAGGCAGACAGTAAGTAAGTACAACCGAGCTAAACAGGTGCTCGTCGGCTAAACGCCTCAAAAGAATATTTTTATAATAGAGTGCGAGAGCCAAAAATAACCCACTCGTTGCCAGGGTTCCGTCTAGTGGCCACCATCTGTCTGGAAGGTCGGTAGATCCTCTGGAGCTGCTCCAAAATCTGGTCACTCAAAACCAGCTGGGTCAGACCCCAGAAAGAGCAAGTGCCACAAAGGAGGCTTCACTTAAGAACCAAAACCAGCAATCAGCACACGATATAAATAAAAGTAAGAACTGGAAATAAAGAAAATATACCAGGATGATATATGACGAGATAACCATGGAACTATTCAGATAACCAGGTTACAACCCGTAAACCAAACAAGGACCGGGGTTGTAGCCCTTCGTCTGAACAGAACTTAGAATTCTCACCATTTATCGGTAAAATAAATACAAGCATTCTGGTCATTCAATAATCTGGAACAGGATCAGGGCAGGACTAGACTGGTTAGACTCCGTCCAATCACTTCACGGCCAAGCAAGAATTACGGCTTGATACTTTAACTAATTAGGGTTGTCACAAGCTTAATTACTAACAAGATGCAGTGAGATTACTCTACAACCACAAGCCCTGCAGACCATCCAGGTTACCCGGGTTCAAAGATTAGAGTTGAATTCATGTGGGTACATCGTCCAGGAAACGAATGTACCCTTAGGTAGCTTGAAGGGTACAACACATGACAGTGTGCTGGAAATATGCCCTACTCGACGGCAGGCTACAGATCCCAAGGCGTGTCTAGGTAACGGGATTGCCTGTAGCTGGGAAATCTCGTCATGACTAATGTATTAATCAAGTTATTAGCCTTAGTCTATTTTAGTACGTACTCCTGACCGTGGTACTCAGGAGTCCCTGTCCTAGACATGATGCAAGACAGGACTGGTTTATTTATACAAACACAATCGCCCACGGTGTCCAGATTAATTATACTGGTCATGTCATGTCAGGTAGCCATCGGAACAGCTATTCGAGATAATCATGTCAGGTTATCATGCCAAGTGTACTTGTCAGGAGTGCGCCACGATGGGCCACTATCAGGTAATGTCAGGTTATTATGTCAGGAGTGCACCACTACGGGTCACTATCACGTCATGCTCAATTATCAATTCCAAATATATCAAGTAAATTTGTGATTATCAAGTTCAGGACAAAAGGCGTAAGAATATAAAATAGACGTTAAATATCTAATAAAATATCAATATACAGGGCTATAGAAGATCCAGGGTAATCTGGCTACGCTCAGGTCAGGCTACGCTCAAGTCAGGCTACGCTTATGCCAGGCTACGCTCAAGCCAGGCTACACTCAGGCCAGGCTACGCTCAAGTCAGCGTACGCTCAAGTCAGGCTACGCTCAAGCCAGGCTACGCTCAAGTCAGCGTACGCTCAAGCCAGGCTACGCTCAAGCCAGGCTACGCTCAAGTCAGCGTACGCTCAAGCCAGGCTACGCTCAAGCCAGGCTACGCTCAAGTCAGCGTACGTAAGACATACGCTTCCAAAAGGCAGCGTATGTACTCCATACGACTCCTCTTCAAGGCAGCGTATGAGGTCCATACGACTCCTCATCAAGGCAGCATATGAGGTCTATACGACTCCTCATCAAGACAGCGTATGAGGTCCATACGACTCCTTGCCAAGGCAGCGTATGCAAGACATACGCTTCCAAAAGGCAGCATATGAGTCAGACTGTGCTGCGCTAAAGAGCGTGCGCAACTCAGTAGCGTAAGATAAAAAGCTCGCGCACTGCTCACTGTCTTCTCCAAATCAACAAAAACTCTATGGTTTGAACCCAAAGCTTCAAAAGTCCATAACTTGGTCAAAATAAGTCCAAATCCAACTTTTCAAAGGTCAAAATTGGGTAGAATAAAATTCTCTACAACATGGAACCATAAAAACTTGAAAACAATGAAGTTTGATAGATCAAAACCACCAAAATCCAAAAATAACTAATTTCTAGATCTACAAAAATTAAAGCCTCAAAGTGGAAAATGACAAGTTCTAATGTGTCTTAGAAACATGAGGAGAAGCTAATGGAACAATAAAAATGGGCTCTCTTGTGGAAGCAAGTTGCACTTGCCTAAGGGGTGTTCTTGGTTGGTGGTGGGTTTAATGGAGAAGGAAGAAGAGATTAATGAAGAGGGAGAAGAAGAATAGGTAATAAATATGAGTGGTGGTGGTAGGTAGGGGATTCACCCCTTGGTTCATGATGAACCAAGAGCAATCCCAAACCGAACCAAGCCAACCCAAACCAAGAATAAACCAAGCCCAGGGAGGAAATTAAGCAAGAAAATCATGCAATACAAGAATAAATACGTACACATATTCCAGAAATACGTAATACGAACCACAGGCATTACACCACAGCTTTGTGTCAGTATCGTATGCTAGTAGACACAGTTTGGTTTCTGAACCATTGCCTAGGACCTGCAAGATCACGACCGGGGGTGGGGTCATCCTCGTGAGTGATGTTTGCAGAGGGCGGAGCGTCATATTGGGAGGCCGAGAGTTGGGAGTGTGTTTACTCGTCCTGCCATTACCGAACTACGATATTGTATTAGGTATGGACTGGCTGAGTAGACACCACGCCCGCATTGATTACCGAGGGGGTAGAGTTTTGTTCGGGGCGCCAGGAGAGCTAGAGTTTGAGTACACCCGGCGGCAGGCAGAGCAGGACGGCGGAGTCTTCTGTGGAGCTTCAGTTGAGGAGAAGGTGGCTCCGTATCCCTTGATCGCAGAGTTTATGGACGTATTTCTAGAGGAGTTGCCAGGGCTTCCACCGAACAGAGATATAGAGTTCTCGATAGACTTGGTTCCCGGTGCAGAACCGATTTCCCAGCATGTCTATCGAGTGAACAACAGTAAACTAGTGGAGCTGAAGAAGCAGGTGGATGAGCTGCAGGACAAGGGGTTCATCCGATCTAGTTTTTCACCTTGGGGTGCACCGGTACTCTTTGTACCCAAGAAGGATGGGTCGGTACGGATGTGTATCGACTACAGGGCACTTAAAAAACTGACGATCAAGAACAGATATCCACTGCCGCAGATCGATGATCTCTTTGATCAGTTGAGCGGAGCTCGGGTGTTCTCGAAGATTGATTTGAGGTCAGGTTATCACTAGGTGAAGGTGAAGAGGGAGGATATTTCCAAGAACATTTTCAGGATGCGGTACGGGTAGTTTGAGTTTTGGTTATGCCGTTTGGGCTAACCAATGCACCAGCAGTGTTTATGAATCTAATGAACAAGGTGTTCCACCAGTACTTTGACAAGTTCGTAGTGGTGTTTATTGATGATATCTTGGTATATTCCAAGACAGAGGAGGAGCACGAGGAGCATCTACAGATAGTGCTGGAGACTCTCAGGAGGGAGCAGCTTTATGGGAAACTCTCCAAGTGTGAGTTTTTCTTGGACCGGGTGGACTTCTTGGGGCAAGTGGGTGACTGGAGATGGTATCTCAGTTGACCCCAAGAAGATTGTAGCAGTTGAGGCTTGGACAGCGGCGACTTCAGTGGCAGAGATCAGGAGTTTCCTGAGGCTGGCAGGATATTATAGGAGATTTGTGCAGGATTTCTCCCGGGTTGCAGAGCCGTTGACACGGTTGACCCGGAAGGATACTGAGTTTGTTTGGTCAGAGGAGTGTCAGACAGCTTTTGATGAGTTGAAGAAGCGGCTTACGACAGCTCCGATTCTGACATTACCTTCAGGATCAGGTGGATTCACTATTTATAGTGATGCTTCAGGGAAGGGGCTGGGTTGTGTCTTGCAGCAGCATGGAAAGGTGATTGCCTATGCTTCCAGGCAATTACGTTCCCATGAGAAGAACTACCCTACCCATGACATGGAGCTGGCAGCGGTGATTTTTTGCTTTGAAGTTGTGGAAGCACTATCTGTATGGCGAGAGGGTGGAGATTTTCACAGATCACAAGAGCTTGAAGTATGTGTTTACACAGAAAGAGCTCAACATGAGACAGCGCAGATGGCTAGAGTTGATGAAGGACTTTGACATCTCACTTCAGTATCACCCAGGAAAGGCCAACGTGGTTGCCGATGCCTTGAGTAGGTATTCGACAGCCATGTGTTTGACTATGGATCGACACTTACTTGCAGACTTGGAGAGCCTTGGGATTGAGATAATTGTGCCAGGGGTGCAGATGCAGTTATGGGGCCTACAGTCACGGCCCGTACCCACTGTGAGGGTACGAGGACGTAACAACGCCCAGCCTATGCCGCAGTGTCGGCGGTAGAACGCTGTCCTAGGTCATAACATCTAACAAATAAGGGTAATATACAGTTATACTCCTCGAATGGGGGTGGCATAACAGAATATTACTCAACCACATCTAAGTTAGAACATGAAAGGAAAGATAGATAAATATCCAGAAATTAAAACACAGAGATACAACCCAGAGTTCTAATTGTCTAAAAGTACATATCTAAATAATATCTCAGAAACTTAATACAGAATCCAGAAAGATAAAGACATCCTAATCTAGGGAAGTATCATCAACTGCTAGCAGGTCCAAGTCACTAGTGATGTCTAATGCTGCACCAAGAGGGATAGACACCAGAGCCTCCTCATTTACTATAAAATTTTCAACAAGTCTAGTCAGGACAGGAGTGAGTACAGTACATCTCAACAAAATCATAATCGATTAGGAAATATAAACATGCTAAAGAGTAAGATACAGGATCTGAAGAATAATATGATAAAAAGAGAGACTGTAAGTAAATAGCTACAATATATAGAGGACTAAAAGTGCTAGTGATTCAGAGCACAAGATGGTTATGTAGACGGCACGATGTTGTACACGAGTAATCTACAGAGGTTTGTACACGAGTAATCTACTGGATTGAATACATAACCACTTCTACTCCCCCGCCCCAATCAATACACAAGGATCCAGCTACGTTATGTTATTGTACACGAAGGTCATATGAATACATGATTATACACGATTCACACGTTTCGTACATGAATGTAATAAATACAAAGAGTACACGATGTTCCCGATAAAGTACATGAACACGAATACCCGATGTATCCGCTAAGGGGATAACATCGCACAACCAGATCCATATAGTACTAATCCGTGTTTCCAACGTGTCAGCATCATGTAAAGTAATCTAAAGCAGGAATATAATCCTAAACAAGATATAAAATGATCAGAGAATGTACTCGCCTAATATCTGGGTGTCCAAGATGAATGTACTGTCCGACGAGTGATGTCTGGCTTCTATTAGAATATCACAAGTCACAACAAGTCCAGAATGGTAATAATAGGCACTACAATGCGTTCTACATGAATCTAGGTCAATCTAGACCAAAGTCAACTCTTGGTCAACTCTGGTCAACCCTAGAAGTCAAACTAGGTCAACCAAGTCAAACCTAAGTCAAACTAGTCTATACTAGGCTAACAAGGCTATTCTAAGTCTAACAAGAGTACACAGGTCTAATCAAGGCTTACTAGCTAAGCAAACACAACCATAGGCCATAGGCTAAGAGACTAGGCCATAGGCTAAGGCAATACCATGCCTAAGACCAATCATAAATCATAAACACAAGATATTATCTATATCTAAGCAATACACACATCACTATATTAATATAATCTTTATAGGAATACACTCATAGATCCATTTAAATATTATAACTTAGAATATACCCTATAGGCTAATATTTATATCACACAACCATATTTTTATAATATGTGATAGGACACACATTATATATAATATACCTATACCTATATATTCCAATACATATATATATATATATATATACATATGTATAGAGAGGGGGACACATATACATGTGTCCAAGTGTATGTGTGTGTGTATCATGAGAGAGTGTGAGATATAGAGTGTTCAAGTGGGTGTCATATATCATGTGTGTGTAGAGGAGACATGTGAGTGAGTGTCATATGCCATGTGTGTGTGCTAGTGTCAAGGAGTGTGGTGATACATGAGTGAAGAGTGTGTAACAGGTGTGTCAAGGAGTGTGGGCTTGGACACTAGGGTGTGTGTGTGAGTGTGATGCATGAAAAATAGTATGAAACAAAGGAAATCAGTAAGAAATCAGTGAGGAATATTAGTTAACTATCCCATTCAAATCTCAGTCCAACATGAACCCAAACAGTTACAGAAAACCAAAATCAGTTTACAGTCCTTAACTCAGTTAACAGTCCCCTCAATCTCAGTAAAATAGGAACCCAAAAACAGTTTTAATATGTTCTACAAAACAATCTCAGATTTAAACATTGATTAAACAGTCCAACCAACTCATGAATCACACAAAAAAAACCAAATAACAGTCCCCACATTTAAATCTCAGGTTTTGAACCAAATCCTCATCCAAACAATCTAAATTTCAACATACATTTAGAAATCAACTAGGTGAACAAGATAAAGGTTAAAAACCATGAATTTAACCGTTTAAACTAGGTCAAAAATGATGACAAAATCGGATTTTGAAATCTGGAAGAACTGTAAAAATTGGACAGAATGTGTGTATCAGAATTAAATTGGGAAATGGAGAATTGAACTATGAAAATGAATTAAAACCCAAATACAGTGGTTGGTAAAGTGAGAACACATTGTACTCGTGCTATGTGATGTGTTTGTGTCCACAAAAGTAGACACAAACGTGTCCATTCAACATAAAACCAAAAACAGTAAAACACAGGACACAGTGTACACAATCCTCGTGCACGTGTTCATGGTGTCTGTGCACACGATACAAAGCGACACAACCTACGTGGTTGTGTCCAAGGCTCGACCTAGGCTAGGGCTAGGGATAGGACACCCTGTCATGTGTCCATGTCGCGTGTACGCGACACGAGACACGCGTGTCAGTGCACGTTTTAAACAAAAAATTGCACAGCGCAAAAATGGTACAAGCGTTCGTGCGTATCCGACACGACACGTGGGGCTATGAAACTTAGGGAGCCCTGTGTCAGTGTTGGCCCCGTGCTACACGTCGAGTCTCACGTGTCGAAGTGTCGTATCCTCGGCACTGTGTCCCCCGAAGTGCAGGGCATGCACAGTGCCCGTGCACGCGCGACCGCGTGTTCGCGTGCCCGACACTACTCGACACGACACTAAGACTCGACAAAAACTCCAGAAGCGTGTAAGCGAGACCCAAATCTAATTCCCTATTCAAACAAAATCTCAAAAATCACACGAAATGCCTATTAGGGCATTTCAACAAACACATTCAATACGACACTGATACGTGTCCAAAAAGGACACAAAATGGACACAAATTTTAGGGATTCCTATTCCTACAGTTAGGTTAGGTCTAGGGCTCCCTAAATATGCAAGAATTTTAGAATTCTATGGAGGGGATTGGAATATACCTATGTGTATCAAATCCTTCAAAAAGCTTCAAAGAAGGGTGCTCCTCTTGATGGCCAAACTCCTCCCAAGCTGAGATTGCTTGATACCAACAGTAAGAGGAGCAAAATTAGTACCCAATGCAATTGGTTTGGGGGAAAAAGGATTTAAAATGGATTTACTATGATTTATTGAAGATGGGGGCTTACCTCTTTCTAAAACTTGGCAAAAATCCTAATGGAGGCTAGCCATAACTTTGAGGGGTATTAAATAGGATGGGGGAGACTATAATGACCAGCCATGGGCTGATTAGAATTAGGGTTAGCTACATGGTGTGGGCCTATGGACTTTAAGGCTTAAGTCATTAGTCATGACTTATGAAGTCATAAGCCATTTTAGCCTAATCAACTCCAAATCTCTCCAAACAAGTTTCAATGACTTAAACCTCACTAACTTAGGTCAAACCAAGGTTGCTTAACCTAACCAAGTGGTCTTAACCTAGGTTAACCTCTAGGTTAGTCTTCTAGTCAACACTAGTCAAAGTCAACTATAGGGCCAAAATCAATTATACTAAAAATCACTAAAAATTACTAAAAATCATATTAATTATAATAAATCTAAATAATACTAACTATCACTAACTATGGTTAGCTAAGACTAGCTGTGACTAATCTAGGTTAGGTCCAAACCAAGTTAGACTAATCACAAAATATGGCAATCAATTAAATAATATTTTAATCACACCATTCTTAATAATACATTAAAATCCAAATAATATTTATTAAATTCAATTAAATTCAAAATGACAAAAGTATCCTCGAACTGGAAATAATAAATGAATCGCCCTAATCACATGGCTAGGCTCTAGGTTAAGCTGTCTCTACTGTTACACTATCAAAACACCAAAATCATAAGTCATAATTTAAAATAGTTTTAAAATGATTTAAAATTACCAAAAATTACATCATAATTTAAAATATTATTATTAAAAGATAAAAATTACAAAATTTCAAAATTACCCTTATTTGGAAAACTGGGTGTTACAATCCTACCCACCTTAGAAAAATTTTGTCCTCGAAATTAAAATGTTCTTACCCCTTCCAGGTCAACCCCCACAATCAAAGTCTCAAAACTTAATCAATCATAAAATTTGAAAGGACGGCATACATGATCATGGCATACGGTGGTAATGAAAGTCTCATCTAGGTATACTAGTCACACTAGACCAAAACAATCATAGGGTATCAAAACATACAACAATATGGTAGGGTGCATCAATTTCAAAGACTGGCTAAGATATAGGTCAAAGACTCACCTCCAACTAGGTATGGTGGCTGAAACTCTCTCCCGAAGGCGGAGTCTTGGCTGGGATAAGTGCAGCAGGACAGTCTCGCAGCCTGTGTGCAGCCGACCCACACAACAGGCACACCCCTCTTCTCTTCCTACAGATGTCCCATACATGTCCAGGCTTCTTACAGAAGGTGCAGGTAGGCACTCTCTCAGCTGGCCTCTGCTGAACAGGAGTCCAGACTGGGTAGGCTGGTCTAGGCTGATAGTCTGGGTGCTCACGGGGCTCTGGGTATACACTGCTCCTCGTCCTCTTAGAACTAGGCTCTCCTCCTGAATATACCAAATCCCACAACAGTTGGATCCCGCGGCCCTGCTCCTTCAGGATCTCAGCCTGAACTCTCTGTGTCTCCAACACATCCGGAGAAGTCTAGATATCTGAGCTCCGTCAGAAAATAAATATGTCGAGGGTATGGTATGGGGTACTGCTCCTGGAGGCAGAGGAGGAGACGGGGAAGGACTCTTGGTCTCAGAAGAGACTGCCACTCTCTCCTGAGTAACAGGTGGTGGAGAGAAACTCTCTGGTGAGGATGCTAACACCTCCTCGATGGCGGGAGGTGCCACTACCCTTGGGTCAGCCTGAGGGGTCACTACCTCCTGAGCAATAGGAGGTGGAAGCACACTATCAGTAGCTGCAGCTGCTCTCAGGCGACAGGCTCGGGTCATGGGTGCCATACTGGAAAGGATAAAAATACAACAATCATTAAGGTTGTATAGCAGTCTACCATCCTATCTAAAAATCGGTAATTTTTCAAAATAAAAAAATAAGTTAACTACTAATCATCTATAAAGAGGTATTATTTTAAGAAAACCAGAACCACAAGTTTAAGGAACGAAAGTTAATAGCATTGAATCCAATCACAATATATATAGAAGGAGAGACTGTTAGAGAGGAAAAAGCTTGCATTTTGTAAGGGTAATGTGGTTTGTGTGACATATACATGAAGGTGTTATAGGAGGATTTGGGTCTCAACTATAGCTATCAAGTTATATTATTCATGGCATATTAGTTAAGCAATCTACAAGGCACAAGCTATTTACTCATAACATGTATGGCTAACTGTATATGTAAGTATCTATATGGCTATATGAACATAACATAGAGATGAAGGGTTAGGTTTACATGGCAGTTGTGAACAATAGTGTAGAGTGTCAAGTGTACATGGGTTAAAACTTGAAATAAGGGGTTCCATCTTTCAGTTTAGCTCAACATTACATATTAGATCTGAAATTGAACTACACATTTGAAGGCAATGTAAAAATGTTAACATGTATTCAGTTTTCAAATTTGGAGAAATTCGAACATCAAAACCAACTCAATGTTTACCACAACCACAACCTAACATGTAAGAGTATGAACCTAACATTATATACCTGCACACAACCATGTATATGGCTCAAAACATTACAATTTAAAACTGTATTTTGAACTAAATACTTAGAATCCAAGGTTAAGGGTTTACTATGTACACGGTCTCAGATTTGACAATTCAACACAAAACTCAACCAATTTCTTTAAGAAATGAAACCCCGTATGTAACATACATGTGTAGTGATGTAAGCAAAACTAATAACATGATATTTAAATTTAAATTACGAATTTAATATGGAGAAACATTGAACTAGTCACTGATACTGCACTATATTAAAATACTAGGATTTTGAGAACTTAACATTAATCATATTAACATGCATTTAGATAGGTTGGTAACATGTGTAGTATGTATACGTGTCAGGCAAGTATCTGTGTCCACTATATATATTTAAGGTAATACAAGAAATAATGGCAAGAAGGAAATAATGATAAAATCTATTCTGCTTAATCGTTTAAAAGAAGGAACCATTTTGAAACCAGAGCTATAATATCAATCCAAGTTAAGGTCTAGCAAAATCATCGATTCATTATATTAGGAATAATTTATAGCAAGAAGTTACACAAGGTTATAATAATAGCTAAGCTGCTCCTACTCATACTCCTACTCCTAAGTTATTTGATGATGGGGTACAATTTATACAACAGAATGGTACGATAGAGATGATATATTTAAAAACCTTCTCAAGATACAATCTGATAATCATATGCGTCTGTCCAAAATCATGTTACTCAGAGTCCTCGCTATGCCAGTAAGCAAGGCTGCGAATAACGATAGATTCCATAACTAGGGTATGCACCTCTACAATCATGTCGTCTGGAAATCTCGTTATGCCGACTAGTATAGCTGCGAGAAATTCCAAATCTCATAACCAAGATACGTACATCCGAAGCCAGGTCTCCATGTTTCCACCACGCTAGCTAATATGGCTGCGATAACTACAGGTTCCATAATCATATAGACGTTTTACCATCCCTGTATTTCCGTCAATATGTGTTATCAAAAAATATCGTAACTCAGGCCTTAAAATTTATCTCGATAGGAAAATCAAAATCAACAACGATCCAACAAAATCAAATTCAATAATCAAGGAGTGAGAGCAACAAAATAAGGAAATAATTCATTTTGAAGTTTAATAAGATTCTCAAGGGTCGTCCCAGGAATCTTTCAAGGAATCCTAACTGTGATTGAGTACCCTCAAAAATATCCTAATCCTACTGCAGGCTGTAGTGATACTCTAGTTCGAATACCACTATATAAACTCGACCTACATGGGCCACCACTAAAAACGTGTCACGACCCGCACCCACTGTGAGGGTGCGAGGACGTAACAACGCCCAGCCTACGCCGCAGTGTCGGCGGTAGAACGCTGTCCTAGGTCATAACATCTAACAGATAAGGGTAATATACAGTTATACTCCCCGAATGGGGGTGACATAATAGAATATAACTCAACCACATCTAAGGTAGAACATGAAAGGAAAGATAGATAAATATCCAGAAATGAAAACATAGAGATACAACCCAGAGTTCTAAGTGTCTAAAAGTACATATCCAAATAATATCTCAGAAACTCAATACAGAATCCAGAAAGATAAAAACATGCTAATCTAGGGAAGTATCATCAACTGCTAGCAGGTCCAAGTCACTAGTGATGTCTAATGCTGCACCAAGAGGGATAGACACCAGAGCCTCCTCATTCATTATAAAATTTTCAACAGGTCCAGTCAGGACAGGAGCGAGTACAGTACATCTCAACAAAATCATAACCGGTTAGGAAATATAAACAAGCTAGAGAGTAAGATACAGGATCTGAAGAATAATATGATAAAAAGAGAGACTGTAAGTAAATAGCTACAATATATAGAGAACTAACAGTGCTAGTGATTCAGAGCACAAGATGGTTATGTAGACGACACGATGTTGTACACGAGTAATCTACAGAGGTTTGTACACGAGTAATCTACTGGATTAAATACATAACCACTTCTACTCCCCCGTCCCAATCAATACACAAGGATCCAGCTACGTTATGTTATTGTACACGAAGGTCATGTGAATACATGATTATACACGATTCATACGTTTCGTACACGAATGTAACAAATACAAAGAGTACACGATGTTCCCGATAAAGTACACGAATACGAATACCCGATGTATCCGCTAAGGGGATAACATCGCACAACCAGATCCATATAGTACTAATCCGTGTTTCCAACGTGTCAGCATCATGTAAAGTAATCTAAAGCAGGAATATAATCCTAAACAAGATATGAAATGATCAGAGAATGTACTCGCCTGCTATCTGGGTGTCCAAGATGAATGTACTGTCCGAGGAGTGGTGTCTGGCTCCTATTAGAACATCACAAGTCACAACAAGTCCAGAATGGTAATAATAGGCACTACAATACGTTCTACATGAATCTAGGTCAATCTAGACCAAAGTCAACTCTTGGTTAACTCTGGTCAACCCTAGAAGTCAAACTAGGTCAACCAAGTCAAACCTAAGTCAAACTAGTCTATACTAGGCTAACGAGGCTATTCTAAGTCAAACAAGAGCACACAGGTCTAATCAAGGCTCACTAGCTAAGCAAACACATCCATAGGCCATAGGCTAAGAGACTAGGCCATAGGCTAAGGCAATACCATGCCTAAGACCAATCATAAATCATAAACACAAGATATTATCTATATCTAAGCAATACACACATCACTATTTTAATATAATCTTTATAGGAATACACTCATAGATCTATTTAAATAATATAACTTAGAATATACCCTATAGGCTAATATGTATATCACACAACCATATTTGTATAATATGTGATAGGACACACATTATATATAATATACCTATACCTATATATCCCAATACATATATATATATACATATGTATAGAGAGGGGGACACATATACATGTGTCCAAGTGTATGTGTGTGTGTGTATCATGAGAGAGTGTGAGATATAGAGTGTTCAAGTGGGTGTCATATATTATGTGTGTGTAGAGGAGACATGTGAGTGAGTGTCATATGCCATGTGTGTATGCTAGTGTCAAGGAGTGTGGTGATACATGAGTGAAGAGTGTATGACAGGTGTGTCAAGGAGTGTGGGCTTGGACACTAGGGTGTGTGTGAGTGTGATGCATGAAAAATAGTATGAAACAAAGGAAATCAGTGAGAAATCAGTGAGGAATATTAGTGAACTATCCCATTCAAATCTCAGTCCAACATGAACCCAAACAGTTACAGAAAACCAAAATCAGTTTACAGTCCCTAACTCAGTTAACAGTCCCCTCAATATCAGTAAAACAGGAACCCAAAAACAGTTTTAATATGTTCTACAAAACAATCTCAGATTTAAACATTGATTAAACAGTCCAACCAACTCATGAATCACACATAAAAAACAAATAACAGTCCCCATATTTAAATATCAGGTTTTGAACCAAATCCTCATCCAAACAATCTAAATTTCAACATACATTTAGAAATCAACTAGGTGAACAAGTTAGAGGTTAAAACCATGAATTTAACAGTTTAAACTAGGTCAAAAATGATGACAAAATTGGATTTTGAAATCTGGAAGAACTGTAAAAATTGGACAGAATATGTGTATCAGAATTAAATTGGGAAATGGAGAATTAAACTATGAAAATGAATTAAAACCCAAATACAGTGGTTGGTAAAGTGAGAACACATTGCACTCGTGCTATGTGATATGTTTGTGTCCACAAAATTGGACACAAACGTGTCCATTCAACATAAAACCAAAAACAGTAAAACACAGGACACAGTGTGCACAATCCTCGTACACGTGTTCACGATGTCTTTGCACACGACACAAAGCGACACAACCCACGTGGTTGTGTCCAAGGGGCGACCTAGACTAGGGATAGGGATAGGACACCCTGTCACGTGTCCACGTCGCGTGCACGCGATATGAGTCACACGTCATGCACGTTTTCAACAAAAAACTGCACAGTACAAAAATGGTGCACGCGTTCGTGCGTGTCCGACACGACACGTGGGGCTCTAAAACTTGGAGAGCCCCGTGTCAGTGTCGGCCCCGTGTTACACATCGAGTCTTACATGTCGAAGTATCGTATCCTAGGCGCTGTGTCCCCCGAAGTGCAGGGCATGCACAGTGCCTGTGCACGCGCACGCGCGACCGCGTGTTCGCGTGCCCGACACGACTCGACACGACACTAAGACTCGACAAAAACTCCAGAAATGTGTAAGCGAGACCCAAATCTAATTCCCTATTCAAACAAAATCTCAAAAATCATACGAAATGCCCATTGGGGCATTTCAACAAACACATTCCATACGACACTGATACGTGTCCAAAAAGGACACGAAATGGACACAAATTTTGGGGATTCCTATTCCTATAGTTAGGTTAGGTCTAGGGCTCCCTAAATATGCAAGAATTTCAGAATTCTATGGAGGGGATTGGAATATACCTATGTGTATCAAATCCTTCAAAAAGCTTCAATGAACGGTGCTCCTCTTGATGGCCAAACTCCTCCAAATGCTTCTAAGCTGAGATTGCTTGATACCAACAGTAAGAGGAGCAAATTTAGAACTAAATGCAATTAGTTTGGGGGAAAAAGGATTTAAAATTGATTTACTATGATTTATTGAAGATGGGGGCTTACCTCTTTCTAAAACTTGGCAAAAATCCTAATGGAGGCTAGCCCTAACTTTGAGGGGTATTAAATAGGATGGGGGAGACTATAATGACTAGCCATGGGCTGATTAGAATTAGGGTTAGCTACATGGTGTGGGCCTATGAGCTTTAAGGCTTAAGTCATTAGTCATGACTTATGAAGTCATAACCCATTCTAGCCTAATCAACTCCAAATCTCTCCAAACAAGTTTCAATGACTTAAACCTCACTAACTTAGGTCAAACCAAGGTTACTTAACCTAACCAAGTGGTCTTAACCTAGGTTAACCTCTAGGTTAGTCTTCTAGTCAACACTAGTCAAAGTCAACTATAGGGCCAAAATCAATTATACTAAAAATCACTAAAAATCACTAAAAATCATATTAATTATAATAAATCTAAATAATACTAACTATCACTAACCATGGTTAGCTAAGACTAGCTGTGACTAATTTAGGTCCAAACCAAGTTAGGCTAATCACAAAACATGGCAATCAATTAAATAATATTTTAGTCACACCATTCTTAATAATACATTAAAATCCAAATAATATTTATTAAATTCAATTAAATCCAAAATGAAAAAAGTACCCTCAAACTGGAAATAATAAATGAAATACCCTAATCACATGGCTAGGCTCTAGGTTAAGCTGTCTCTAGTGTTACACTATCAAAACACCAAAATCATAAGTCATGATTTAAAATAGTTTTAAAATGATTTAAAATTACCAAAAATTACATCATGATTTAAAATATCATTATTAAAAGATAAAAATTACAAAATTTTAAAATTACCCTTATTTGGAAAACTGGGTGTTACACCTACAGATACAGTCGGACTTGATAGACAGGATCAAGATGACACAGTTCGAGGATGTGGCTCTACGGTGTATCCGAGAGCAGATCAGTGTAGGATTGGAGGATGGCGAGTTTTCACTTGCAGAGGATGGTGTCCTGAGGTACGATTCCCGGTTATGTATGCCTAGCAGGGAGCTCAGAGAGCAGATCATACAGGAGGCTCACAGATCGCAGTACTCTCTACATCCTTGTGCCAACAAGATGTACAGGGATCTGCGAGAGCATGTCTGGTGGTACGGGATGAAATGGGAGGTATCCCACTTCGTAGTTAGATGCTTGATCTGTCAGCAGGTCAAGGCAGAGAGGCAGAGGTCCGAAGGATTATTGCAGTCGTTGCCCATTCCAGAGTGGAAGTGGAAACATATCACCATGGATTTTGTATCTGGGTTGTCGCGTACACCAGGAGGAAAAGACGCGATTTGGGTCATCGTTGACAGGTTGACCAAATCGGCCCACTTCTTGCCATTCAAGGTGGGTACGTCTACAGAGAGGCTTGCTGAGTTGTATATGAGGCAGATAGTCAGGATTCACGGAGTTCCTGTCAGCATAGTCTCAGATCGGGATAGTCGCTTTACTTTCCATTTCTGGAGGAGTCTGCAAACTATTTTGGGCACTCAGCTCAAGTTTAGTACAGCATACCACCCCCAGACGGACGGACAGTCAGAGAGGACTATTCAGACACTTGAGGATATGCTACAGACGTGCATCCTAGATTTTGGAGGTTTCTGGGCGGATCATCTATATTTGGTGGAGTTTGCTTACAATAACAGTTATCAGGCCAGCATTGAGATGTCACCGTTTGAGGCTCTGTACGGGCGTAGGTGTCGTACACCCTTATCTTGGAATGATGTTGGAGAGCGAGCTTTACTGGGACCAGAGATGGTTATTGACGCAGCCGAGAAGGTGAAGCTCATCAGGGACAGACTTCGCATGGCACAGGACAGACATCGGCACTGGGCCGATAGCCACCGGAGGCCGTTGGAGTTTGAGGTACAGATTTAGAGATAGGATTAGAAGTAGGTTATATTTTTGTGTTTTGTTTAATTGATCGTGTGTGATTTTTAGTAACTTGAGACCTTGCTTGTGATTAGGTTGGAGACATGGTTTTTTTGCGGATATCTCTGACTCGTGGTACGATATGTTTTGGTGGAGGTGGGAAGCTTAGCCCGCGCTTCATTGGCCCTTTCGTTATTAGCGGAAGGGTCGGTGACGTGGCATACAGGCTAGACTTACCACCTACACTAGTGGGAGTTCACAACGTATTTCAAGTATCACAGTTGAGACGGTACGTGGCTGACCCTAGCCATGTGCTCGATCATTCGAAGATTGAGGTTGGACCTACTCTTAGCTATCCAGAGCAGCCTGTAGAGATTCTGGATCGCCGAGAGAAGGTATTGAGGAACCAGGTGATACCCTTGGTACGCGTCGCATGGAGGCATCATTCTCCAGGAGAGTCTACCTGGGAGCGGGAGGATGAGATGCACGAGCGGTACCCCTATCTTTTTGGACCTTGAGGTATACTTTTCTATCCTTCTCAGCAGTTATGTTTTGCCTTTAATTTCGAGGACGAAATTATTTTAAGGGGGGTAGATTTGTCACTACCACTTTTTTAGCTTGAGGATATTTTGGAATTTTTTTAAATTTTGGAATTATTTTGGGAATTATTATTATTAAATATATTTATTAGAATTTTAAATGATTTTTAGTATAATTGATTTGGTGTTATTCTAGGCTTTGACTAGTGTTGTCTAGGAGACTAACCTAGGTCATGACCACTTGGTTAGGTTATGTAACCCTAGCTTGACCTAAGTTAGTGGCTTTTAATTCATTAGAATTTATTAGGAGGGATTAGGAATTTATTTGATTAAGGAATGGCTTGTGATTTCACAAGTCATTATATGACTTAAAGCCTTTAAGGCCCAACCCAACCAATTGGAACCCAAACCCTAGTCCAACAGCCACTTGGCCGGCCACATTAGGTCCTCTCCCCTATTTAATGCTCCTAGAAATTAGGGCTAGCCTCCACTTAGATTTATTTTCCAAGTTTGAGAAGAGGTGAGTCTCCATCTTCCCTAATCCCTGGAAAATCTATTTTAATTCATTTTTTCTCCAAACCAATTGCATTAGGACCTAATATTAGTCTACTTGCTGTTGGTATTGAGTATTTTCAGGAAGGAATCAATTTAGAGAAGTTTTGGTGGATTGAGAAACCATTCCATTTGGGGTTTTTGTGAGCTTTGCACATCAATAGGTATAATCTATTTTACGACATGAAATTATTGTTTATTTGCATTTCTAGGATGCCCTAGCCCTAACCTAACAGTAGGATTAGCAAACCCTAGAATTTGAGCCCATTACGTGTCCGTATCGAACACGTATCAGCGTGTATAGGAATGTGTTCGACGAAATGCCTCAAAAGGCATTTCAGTTGAATTTTGGAGTTGTGTTTGAATAGAAAAATAGTATTAGACCTTGCTTATGCATTTTTACTGTATTGAGCATGATTTAGCATCGTGTCGAGTCGCACGGACACGTGGACATGCGGTCGCACACACGCGCACGCTGGCAGTTCCTTGCCCTGCTACTCGGGCTAGATTCTGAGCTGGACACGGCATTTTGGCCCACGAAAATTGACACACGTGTCATGTCCATGACTGACACGGGGTTCTCCAAGTGGTTTGAGCTCTCATGTCGTGTCGGACATGTATTTACGTGTGCACTGTGCGTGCACAGTGCGTTCAGTGCACTGAGTGTGGTTCTTTGTATTTAATTCGATTTTTAATGTTTTAATTGTGTTATTAATTGATGAATTGATCCTAATTATGCTATATAATCTATGTTATCTTAGGTTTTCATAATAGAATAATTTTTGATGGAATAATTGGTTCGAATTGGGGTTGTTTTATATTTTATGATACCTGTCCTGATACATGTATTTTTAGCTTTTTCCTAACCATTTAATTCATTGTTATTTCATGTTTTTCACTGTTGGATATCCCCACATGATTGTTAGCTTAGGTTAATACAGTATTTCGATTCAAATTGGTTTTTGAGTTAAGAATGGGATTTTGGTTAATGTGTGGTGTTCGGAATCTGTTAAACTGAGAACTGGGGGTCACTGTTTTGGAATAGATGAACTGGTTTCCTTTCCTTTTTGCCATAGCATTAGTTCCCTTAAACTGAGATTAATTCCTACTTTCCTGAAGTTTTAATTAGATGTTTCATTAAACTGTTAAAAACTTGAGATTTGTCGAATTATCTGAGAATGGGATGTTAGGTATTGGTTAAAACTGAACCTGAGATTCTTCTTCATATTAAACTGAAATATGATTCCTGATTTCCCATTCACAAATGTATTTCCCTGTTTCATATTGAGATGAGTTATTTCTTGAATACTGTAATACTTTATAACCTGAGGATGAGTGTTCATTGCACTGAATGGAACATTCCCATTTCTTAAATTGATTTTTCCTGTTACCACACCATTGCACTGAAAACTGAAATGGTTTCATTATCTGAGATTGCTTCCTTAATTAAAAACCTGAGAATTCTGATTTCCCTTTTGTATTTACTATTGCCTGTGGACTGAGATTGATCTCTAAAAACAGGAAATTAGTCATTGTTATGTTTCACAGTTTAGCAATAGGTTTTTCCTATTTTCCTGAGTTTTCCTCATTCAATTGAACTGAGATTAGTTCTTCATCCCTGTAACTGAGTTTCAATTTAAGATGCTGATTTTTTTTCCCTTTGAATCTGGGATATGGAACTGCCACTGTTCCTCTTTAAACATTGTTTACTGATTTTTTCCTCAAGCCATGCCACACTGTCCTCTTGACAGTTAACCCTCTCAATCTCTTTCACACACACACACACACACACTTGATATCATGTGTCCCCCACTCTCTTTTCATATGTATACATATATATGAATTGAGACACATATATATATATATATATATATATATATATATATATATATATATATATATATATTTTTATATATATATATATAAAATATATATATACATATTATATATAAAATATATATATACATATTACATATTATATATATATATATATATATATATATATATATATATATATATATGTATATATACATATATATATATATATATATATATATATATATATATATATATATATATATATATATATATATATATATATATATATGAAAAAAACATATTATATATATATATATGAAAAAAAATATATATATGATATATATGTTCCTATATATATATGTGTGTGCTAATGTATATATATGATATAGTGTATGGTTGATATGTGTATAGTGGCCTATAGGTTATGTATTTCTAAGTTACATTATATAGTCTTGTCAATATGTGTATTTATATATTAATGTGTGTATCCTATATTAGATTATAATATATATCATTGGGTGTATTATAGTTAGGCTTATAGAGTGACTTGTGTAGATATGTTATGGTTTGGTTGTTAGGGCATGATATTGCCTGGTAAGCCTAGATTAGTTTTGTTAGAACCTAGAATGGCTTGTTAGACCTAGAATAGACTAGTTAGACTAGTTTGACTTAGGTTTGACTTGGTTAACCTAGTTTGACTACTAGGGTTGACCAGAGTTGACCAAGAGTTGACTTTGGTCTAGATTAACCTAGATTCATGTAGAACGTATTGTAGTGCATTTTATTACTATTCTGGACTTGTTGTGACTTGTACTGTTCTAAATAGGAGCCAGATACCACTCCTCGGACAGTACTTTCATCTTGGACATTAAGTTAGCAGGTGAGTACATTCTCTGATCTTTTCATACCTGTCTGGACTATATTCTTGCTCTAGATTACTCTACATGATGCTGACACGTATCTTCACGGATTAATACTATATGGATCCTTTCCTGAGATGTTATCCCTCTACGGGTGCATCAGGTATTTCATGTTCATGTACTTTATCATATGCATCAGGTACTCCTTGTACTCATACTAGTTCATGTTATTACATGTTCTCATGTGCTTTCATGTGCTCTATCATGTGCCTCATGTACTACTCATTACATGAGTTCACGTATCTTAGCTGTATTCATGTGCCTATAACGTAACTTGAATGGATCCTTGTTTATTGATTGGGGCGGGGTGAGTAGAATTGGTTATGTGAACACTATCCCCAGTAGCTATATTCATGTGCCTCCTTAGTTGTATTCATGTTCCCCTAAGCCGTTTACATAACCATATTGTACTCTAAATCACGTAGCCACTTACAGTCTCTACTATCATGTATTTACTTTCAGTTACAAAATATCTCCTGTTTACTCGTACTTCCTTTTCAGCACTTCCTGTATTTTACTCTATTGCACGTTTTATACTCCTAACCTGCTATGAACTGTTTGAGAGATATGTGCTCGTTCCCGTCCTGACTGGACCTGTTGAAAATTTTACAGAGGACGAGGAGGAGGCCTTCTTAGACACTTACTATGGGACAGCCTTAGAGGACACTTGCGATCCGGACTTCCAGTCGGATCCTTTAGTAGTAGAGACTGTTGCTCCATAGTTAGTTTATCTTATTTCATACTATTTGGAGTTGAGTTGTATATACATTTGGGATCTGTATTATGTCTGGATGTTGTGGAGTTTATCATAGACACTTAGCTTCTCTCTATTTGTATTCTTGTGGATTTTGGATCTTGCATCTTTTATTATCTATCTATCTTCCTTTCAAGTTCTACCTTAGCTGTGATTGAGTTATATTTCTGTTATGTCACCCCCATTCGGGGAGTATAACTGTTATTACCTTCAATTGTTAGATGTTGTGACCTAGGACAGCGTTCTACCACCGACACTGCGGCGTAGGCTGGACGTACCCACGTCTCGTGCCCTTATTCTAGGGTGTGGGTCGTGACAATGTTTGTGGTTTATATTTAGGAGGATAAACCACTTTGTTTCATTCGAGGGAATAAGGTTGGGGGATGCCCATCTTTTGGCGCTCCTCTTGTCTATTCTTGGGCTCAAAGCGCTCGCGCAAGTCCCTGATCATCTCCACCACGTCTTCCGTGGAGCTGGAAGTTGGGAAAGGTGGTACCGCCTGGAGTTGAGCATTTGATGGCTCCGACGTCCGAGGTACTTCACGACGATCCGTATCCAAGAATACCCGTTGAAGGGGTACACTTGATTCTCCATTGTCCCTGGGTCAGGACCAGTAGACGGTGCCCTGGCCAAAGTCGACCGTATCTCAAATACTGCTTGAGTCAGTATTTGCATGGAGGCAGAGAGGGTTTTGAGTCCTCCCTCCAGGGTATCCATGCGCTGGACGAGGTCTGCTGGTGGCGCATTCGACTCAGTGTCACCCCCAGTCATGTAGACTGTCATGACGCGGCTGGAGTCGAATGGCTCGGTTGAGGCTTCGCTTTCGGCCTCACTCTCCTGTAAAGGAGTTGTTGCTCCTGGAGCTTTGTCTTGGCTACCCCTAGCTATGTTCTGGAGGACTTCTCCGTCTTCGAGACTCAGATCTGCAGGGGCTAGACTACCCCCAGCTATGTTTTGAAGGACACCCTCGTCTTCGGGAGAAGTATCCGTAAGGGCCTGATTACCCCCAGTCCTGTCTTGAAGGACTTCTTCGTCTTCAAGATGCAGATACACAGGGGCTAAACGACCCCCAGCTACGTCCGGAAGGCTGACTTTGCCTCGAGGATGAAGATCCACCCCAACTGTGCTTTGGAGGACACCTTCGTCTTCGGAAGGAGGATCAACAAGGGCTTGACTACCCCCAACTTCCTCCCAGATCTTTTTCCTCCCCCGAGTGCCTTCGAACACTCCGGAGGACGAGACGGTTGTCTTAGTTTTCCTCGGCTGGCTCTTAGACGAGGAATTGCTAGTCGCCTTTCGGACTAACGAGAAGTTAGAGATTACATTGCATGAAGCAACCTTTAGTTCTGGCTCCTCTTTTGTTGACACCTTCTTTCCGAGGCGACGTCGGAGGGGTGTCGATGATTGCAGCCGCTGGAACACCGACTGTCTTGGTGGGACTGCTGCCTTGCAACAGCAGTTGATGGTGACTACAGCACAAGTGTGCTCTGTGAGGGGCGCATCGTGCTTGTCAGTCGACTCTCCTGACCGGTGTTTGTGAGTGATCACGTTACGCAGGTCATTGGAGGAGAGTGCCACCTTTGTACCCCCTTCAGGCGCATGGCAAGGCCAAGCATCGGGGTGGTCAAGTGAATGCTGCGCCCCCTGATCCAACACCAAACAGGCGCTCAGATCAGTAATGGGGGAACAACATTTAAAGTGACTTGAACGAACCTCAGACGCACAACCAGAGGAGGCGCGGGAGTTCAAGACCACTGGGTTTGCCTCGCTCGACTTGGTTGCGAACGCAACAGACGTGCCCAAGTGAGACAAGGACTTTGAAGGTCGGCTCGTTTCTGGCACAGAAGCACCTGAGTCAACCTTATACAGCTTACCATTAGCAGCACACATGATTGTGAGTGCATGCTTCTGGCTTGCTGCTGGCATAGCACGTTCGGGGTGCATGGCCCGTGCTGCCTTGGACTTCTTCGTACTAGGCCGCTGGGGCACGTAGTACTCAGAATCTAAATTTTTTTTGCCACTACAGCGAGTGAGTCTGTCAAAGACAGAGACCTTCTGTGGCGCATCAGAGGTGATGCGTGGGGGCATTAGCTGTACCCCTGCTCCGTCGACGCATCTTCCTCGCCTGAGAGGGAGCTGGCTGGGGAATGTGGTCAGCCGCACGTTTCCTCGAGAGATGCGCTGCACCGGTGGACGCATCTTGGTTGCTGAGGACGTCAGCAGGAAGGGAAGGCTGGATCGGCGTATCCCCTTCGGTGGTGGTGCCAGAGGCGTCGACCTTGCGCACCCAAATTTGGTGAGTCTTCTTCGGCTTCGGCAGCCGCTTCGAAGGACTCGTACTGCCTTCAGAAATGAACTCCTCATACGCTTGTTGATTGAGGCGTACGACCAGCATCTTGTGGGAGGAGCCCACCTTCACGTCGTCGGATTGCGACACAGCTTTCTCGGTGGAGGAGAAAGAGGTCCCCAGCAGAGTCGCCAGCTTGTTTGCCATTAAAATCTTTTGATGTAATTTTAATACAAACATAACAGTGTTATAATGTAGGACTTAGACGTAGTCCAAGGAGTACACTTTTGTTTATCTGGGTCCCTTGTGCCGATGGAGCGAGTGGTAATACGTTGACTCCGTTGACGATCTGACAACGGTTATCGGTTCTCTGAAGGTCTGAGTTGCTCTGGGTGCTGGAGCTTGCGGAGAGGAAGAAGATGTTGAGTGTCTGTATCTGCCTCGGTAGTTGTGCGATGTCTCTGTCTGTCTATGTATGTTCTTATGTGAAAGAAGGAAATGATCCCCCTATTTATAGTCTGCAGGCTGGCTGCTCATGCGCGCATATGTAGGATACGCCTGGACGCGAGGACGCCACGTGGTGATCGCTGATGGAGGCGCATGGACGATGCGCCCTGATTGAGGAGTTGAATTCTTCATGCTGCTGTTGTGGGCTGGCACGTAGCAAGGGAAGAATCTTTCTGTTGCTGAGATCTTGGGTGAATCGAGTCAAAGGATACGTGTCGTAGGCCCATGGCTCAGAGATCTCGGATTTGGTGGAGAATAATCTGGTAGGATGTGCCTGGGATTGGGCGAATGAGGAGACTTTGGCTTGTAACCTTCGGAAGTCACGAACCATTCGGGGCGCATGGCTTTTGAGGCGCATGCGAGGCTTCAGCAGTGATTTTACTTCTATCTTTAGGGATCAGAGAAAAGTCTGAGGCGCATCGCTTTTGAGGCGCGTGCAGAGCTTTAGGCGCATGGCTGCAGAGGCACATACGAGATGGTTAGACGACCACGTGGTTGTAACCATCGGAGGGAAGTAATGATGATGCTGATGTCGACGACGTTTCGTTTTCTGAAAAAGCTGTCAACTGTAGTCTTCGGGGGACGTGCTGCCAACTTTGTCAGACTTCAACATTTAATGTTCTTTGATAGGTGATAGGTTGTTGAGTGGGCACATCGATCGGCGTTCCACTAGGCGCATAGGGCCGTATGGGGGTGCATGCTTGCGAAGCGATTGGTACTGAGGGACGCGTCTGTGTGATGCACGGTCTGTCCGGCACATTCGCACCGCTTGACGCGTCTTTTGGTGTGACTGTTACGTTCTTCGAGTGCTTTAAATAGCTGTTTTTGACTTAGCTGAATTCGAAGCATCAGGTTCATCCATTTAACGTAAATTCATTGAACGGGATTCGGAGAGCCAGCCACTTGGCGCCTGGGTTTTATTTGTCCGGCCTATAAATAGTGGCATGGAGAGGGTTTGCTTCTCGTTCTCTCACGTCCTCCCGAAATAAATTTGTTTACTCGAGCACATTCTGTTGACGAGATGCTCCCGAGGGTGAAGATGCGATGCAATGTCTTCATTGATGCACTTGAAGGTGACTGTTACATCCAAAAGTCAGAGTCGAGGCTTCTGAGGCAGGCGGAAGGTGCCTATTGCATCCAAAGATCGGGATGCTCGAGCCTCGTCTTTGTTATACTGGAAGAGCCGCAGATCGGAATTACGGTGCTGCGACTTTGGGGGCTCTTTCTTTTGTTAGAGTGGGCGTTGCCCATTCTGGTTGTGTTGAAAGCTGCTCCTTTAGCCGCGGTTTCGATTGCGGTCTTCCTTTGTCTTTGGAGGCTCTTTCGAAGCCTCCCCTGGCCACAGGTTAATTTGCGGTGCTCTTCTCTTCCTCGGTTTGGGGAGCTCTTCCTCCAGCAAGAGGGTTGATTGTCGCCCTCGTTCTGTTCAATAAATGCTTCATTAGTCGAAGCATTGGATGGCGCATATGCTGACACTTCATGATGCGCCTGGCTAGAAGGGTGGCACATAACTGAGGATGCACATAACTGAGCTGCTAAAAGGATGCGCCCGGCTGAGAGCGCATGGTGGGATGAGCCTACTGAGAGCGCATGGTGAGATGCGCCTATTCAAGAGCGCATGATGACTGCTGCTCCTGGCTGTATACTTAGGGTCTTTTCTTTTTTAGAAGTTCTCCTTTGTACAGCCTTTTCTAGACATGTAATAGACTTTTATATGCAAATAAAAATCCTTTTTCAATGTCTATACTTTTGTTTTGCTGTATCAAGTATTTTGTCTGAGCTTCCTAGCGCATATAGTATTTGGCGCATAGGATTTCTGGTTGTAAAATTCTATGCTTCTACACAGGGTACCACCAGATCAGAGTCAGAGAACAGGACATCCCGAAGACGGCATTCAGATCTAAATATAGGCATTGGAAGTTTCTTGTTATGCCATTTGGAGCAACCAATGCGCCGGCTGTATTCATGGACCTCATGAATCGCATCTTTATGCCTTATTTGGATCAGTTCGTGATTGTGTTCATAGACGACATCCTGGTCTATAGCAAGAGTGAAGCGGAGCATGAGCAGCATCTCAGAGTTGTCCTTCAGATTCTCCGAGAGCACCAGTTGTATGCCAAGTTTAGTAAATGCGAGTTCTGGCTTGATCGTATTTCATACTTGGGTCATATCATCACCAGAGGAGGAGTAGAAGTGGATCCCCAGAAGATCGTGGCTATTGAGACGTGGCCAGTTCCTAGCACAGTTACAGAAGTTCGCAGTTTTCTTGGATTGGCCGGCTACTATCGGCAATTTGTTTTAGACTTTGCCTGGATTTCAGCACCGTTGACGCAGTTAACCCGCAAGGATGTGCAGTTTGCTTGGATAGCAGAATGTCAGGATTCTTTTGAGAAGTTGAAGCGAGGCTTGATGACGGCACCCATTCTCACACTTCCAGATGGGACCGGAGGATTCTCAGTATATTGTGATGCTTCAGGCCGAGGTTTAGGATGTGTTTTGATGCAACATGGGAAGGTAATAGCTTATGCGTCACGACAACTTCGTGATCATGAGAGAAATTACCCAACCCATGACTTGGAGCTGGCAGCCGTGGTGTTTGTGCTAAAGCTTTGGAGACACTACTTGTATGGAGATAGGGTAGAAATTTTCACCGACCACAAGAGCCTGAAGTATGTGTTCACTCAGAAGGATCTTAACATACGTCAGAGAAGATGGATAGAGCTGCTTGTAGATTATGATGTCAACGTGCAGTATCATCCTGGGAAAGCCAATGTTGTTGCAGATGCATTAAGCAGGAGAGCCAGAGTCTATTTTCTGACAGCGCAACCAGAATTGTTAGCAGATCTTCAGAAGATGGATATAGAAGTTATCTTTTCTACCAGTGTGGCATTGATGGCCAGCATGCAACTTCAGTCCAGTATAGTTGAGAGAATCAAGATAGTTCAGTCATCAGATTCTAAACTCCAGCGGCTTAGGACAAAATGTGTAGCAGGATGAAGAACATAATTATGCATTCATGAAGATGGTACACTTTGACATGGTAAGCGTCTTTGTGTACCCAGTGGAGATATCAGACAGGAAGTCATGACCGAAGCTCACAGTTCTCAGTATTCGATTCATCCCGGCGGTACGAAGATGTACCGAGATATCCGTCAGCACTTTTGGTGGAATGGCATGAAGAGGGAGATAGCTCAGTTTGTCTCTTGGTGTTTGGTTTGCCAACAAGTCAAGGCTGAACATCAGAGGCCAGCTGGACTTCTTCAGCCCTTGCCGATCCCAGAATGGAAGTGGGAGCATATAACCATGGATTTCGTGACTGGATTCCCTCGATCCCCGACTCGTAGAGATGCTATTTGGGTTATAGTTGACAGGATCACGAAGGTGGCTCACTTTCTCCCATTCAGAGTTGGTCAGTCGACGACTCAGCTAGTAGAGATATACCTCAGGCAGATAGTCAGACTTCACGAAGTGCGGTCAGTATCACCTCGGACAGAGATTCGAGATTCACGTCGCACTTTTGGCGTAGTCTGCAAGAGAGTTTGGGAACTCACCTCCAGTTCAGCTCAGCTTATCACCCGCAGACAGATGGTCAGTCGGAACGCAGTATCCAGACTCTTGAGGATATGTTGAGATCTTGTATGCTTGACTTCGGCGGTTCGTGGGAAGATCACCTGCACCTTGTGGAGTTCTCGTACAACAACAGTTTTCAAGCTAGCATCCAGATGGCACCGTTCGAGGCACTATATGGTAGGAAGTGCAGATCCCCACTAGCATGGGACAATATTGGAAAAAGGTAGATGCTTGGTCTTGAGTTGATCACTCAGACAGTTGAGGTGGTCAGGAGAGTCAGAGATCATCTTCGCGTTGCATAAGATCGTCAACGCCATTGGGCCGATTCTCATTGGCGTCCCCTTGAATTTTCTGTCGACGACCATGTATTTGTTAGGATCTCGCATAACCGTGGCGTCATTCGTTTCGGCGTACGAGAAAAGCTTAGTCCTAGGTATATAGGGCCGTTCGATATCCTGGAGCGAGTAGGAGATGTGTCCTATAATCTCGCTCTTCCGCCGTCTTTGAGTGAGATGCATGACGTGTTCTATGTATCCCAACTACGACGGTATATCCCAGACCCGAGCCATATCCTGGATCATTCGAAAATGGCTGTTGGTACCAACCTTTCGTATGAGGAAAGGCCCGTGTCCATATTGGACCGGAGAGAGAAGATACTCAAGAACAAGACTATCAAGTTAGTCCGAGTTGCTTGGGGTCATCACTCTTTGGGTGAAACAATGTGGGAGCGTGAGGATGATATCCGATCGCGATATCCCGACCTGTTTAACTCGTGAGGTATAATATTCTTCTTATGCCCCATGCCTTCGATTCCTTGCTTGCATGAATAATTACTTGATTGCTAGACTAGTATAGCTTGCATGTGATTAGTATAGCTTGTCCTTGCATCTCTAGCCTCTTGATTAAATTCCGAGGACGAAATTCTTTTAAGGTGGCTAGAGTTGTGATGACCATAGTTCGTATTACGTATTTTGGGATACGTGTACGTATCTGACTTGTATTACATGTCTCCTGGCTTGGTTTGGCTTGTTTGGGTTGGCTTGGTTCGGCTTGGGTTGCTTATTGGTTCATCATGAACTAAGGGGAGAACCCTTACCTACCACCACCATCTCCATTTATTAATCCCACTCTCTTCTCTCTCCTCATTATCACTTTAATAATTTTCTTCTTCTTCATTTACTCCTCTCCACCTATACCCAAGAGCCCTAGGCAAGTGCAACTTACTTCATGATGGATCTCAAGTTTTATTGTTCCATTCCCTTCTTTATATAATTATAAGCCTCTTTAGAACTTGGAGTTTTTGATTTTTATGGATAGATTCTTCTAGATCTACATTATAACTTTGGGGTTTCATGAGTTCATGGAGTTTTCTTGGTTTTGATCTACTAAAACTGGTTATTTTCAAAAACTAATAGTTCCATGAGCAAGAGCATGAAATTTTGTATGAATTTGGTTTTTGATTCACCTCATTTCGAGTTAAAATGAAGTTTTTATGGCCAAAATAATTTTTCTGAATTTTTCAAGTCGGCTGAGTAAAATTTTAAGCAGGGAACCCTGATATTGCGTATTTTACACTGAATATCATCCAGAATGTAAGATTTTACGCAGGAAACCCTGAATTTGGGTATTTTATGCTGGATAGCATCCAGAATGTAAGATTTTACGCAGGGAACCCTGATATTGCGTATTTTACGCTGGATAGCATCAAGAATGTAAGATTTTACGCAGGGAACCCTGATATTTTACGCAGGGAACCCTGATATTGCGTATTTTACGCTGGATAGCATCCAGAATGTAAGATTTTACGCAGGAAATTCTGAATTTGCGTATTTTACGCTGGATAGTATCCAAAATGTAAAATTTTACGCTGGAACCCTCCCCTTTTCGTATTTTACGCAGAATTAAATTTTTGGCATAAAAAGTGCACATAATGACTGTTTTTGCCAAGTTAGCTATTTTCTTGCCAGAATTTCGAAAAACTTAAAACATGAAAGTTTTAGATCTTTGTCTTGCCTTTCCGAATATCTCTGGAGCACCTCATTTTGAGTTCGTATATGGAAGTTATGCCCGTCTCCCCTGAGCCGCATGATTTCTCCACAACTCTTGCACCCTGTTTATATTTAGTTATTGCATATACGCTTATACCAGATTAAATGTTAATTTTAAATATGTTCCATGACATAATGGTGACCAGTTGTGGTGCACTTTTGACAAATGACATAACATGATAGTGGCCAGTCGTGGCACACTCTTGACAGTGAATTTGACATGATATATATCTCGAATGCTTTTGCGACGGCTAGCATGTCATGACAGAATTGAATGACCTGGACACCGTGGGCGATTACGTTTGTACAAATAAACCAGTACTGTCTTGCATCATGTCTAGGATAGGGATCCCTGAGTACCACGGTCAGGGATACCTACAGTAATTGACTAAGGCTAATAAACTAGAATAATTCAGTAGACATGAAGAGATTCCCAGCTACAGGCAATCCTGTTATCTGGGCGCATTAAGTGGACTTGTAGCATATCGACGAGTAGGGCACATTTCCAGCACACAGTCACGTGTTGCATTCTTCATAAACGAACATTCGACCTGGATAACCGGATGGTCTACAGGGCTTGTGGCTGTTGGGATAATCTCATTGTATCTTACTAATAACTAGGCCTGTGATAACCCTAGCTAGTTAAAAGTATCAAGCTGTACTCTTGATTGGCCGTGATTGATTGGATGGAGTTTATTCCAGCTTAGTCTTATCCTGATCCTGTGCAAGATTGTGACATGACATGATTATTGATGCTTGTCTTAACGATAACGATCGGGGGTCCAGTTCTGTTCAGGCGAAGGGTTACAACCCCGATCCTTGTTTGGTTTAAGGGTTGTAACCTGGCTCCCGGAGCAGTTCTGTGTCCTCTCTTCGTTTATTGTCTTATTGCAACCCCATGTCATGTTCGTCATGTTTTACCTTACCTTAATACCATGATTATTTATACTGGCCTTAGCAATAAAGATCGGAGGTCCTGTTTTGTTCAGGCGAAGGGTTACAACTCCGGTCCTTATTTGGTTTAAGGGTTGTAACCTGGCTCCCGAAGCAATTTTGTGTCCTTTCATCATTTATTGTCTTCACTGTACCAATAGTATTTGAGACGGGTTACTATTCAGGTGAAGGACTGTAACCCCGGTCCTTGTTTGGTTTAAGGGTTGTGACCTGGCTACTTGAATGGTTTCCTCATACTCAGTTTAATGTTGTTATCTCTATTATTATCAGTTCTTTATTTTTACCTCTAATTCTATATGATATGCTGGTTTTAGTTCCTAAGTGAAGCCTCCTTTGCGGCACTTGCTCTTTCTGGGTCTGACCCAGCTGGTTTTGTGTGGCCAGATATCGGAGTAGCACCAGAGGATCCACCTGTCTTCCAGCCAAATGGTGACCACCAGTCGTAACCCTGGCAACGAGTGGGTTTTTTTTGTCCTCCCACTTTATTGTAAAAATTATTCTTTTGAAGCGTTTAGCCGTCGAGCACGTGTTAGCTCGTATTGCACCTTTATTTACTGTCTGCCTACGGGCTATAACATGATTGACAGATCCTAGGGTTGATCATATATGACTAAACTCTTGCTAGTCTTGACATTTTGTACGACTATCTTCATGATCATCCAATATGTAATGTATGGGATGCCTTGCTATTATATATTTGGTGCTCTGACATCTTGTAACTATTATTGCTTGCTTGAGATTGAGACAATAGGCTGGTTCATGACCATAGAAGACTGTTGGCTTGTAGTTAAACTCTCATGTATCTAGACAGCCGTGACTATATAGCGAGGTGGGTTGCACTTTAATATACATAGCTGGCTATGTACGCCCCCGCTCTCCAGTATTCTGGTTCTGGGGCGTTACAAGCATTCATTTCTTTCCAACACATTTTAGTAGCGGTGCCAAGTGAGGTTTCTCCACAAGACAAGATTGAAAATTTTCTGGTACAATCAGCCCATCCACCTCATTAGTCATTCGCTTTGAAGAATGAATAACAATCGACCAATCTAGATTTTGAATGTCTGTTACATAAAAAAACCTGACTTGCTTCAAATGAAAGAATTGCTGGCTCATCATACTCCCCATCAGTGCTGTTCAATATTTTTAAATTCACCGTCAATAAATTAGAGTCTGGACATTACTTACAGCCATTGGTCTTATCTCCAACATTGACCCACTCACAATAGAACACAACATGGTGAAATTTATAATAGTCAACTTCTATGATCTCTTTGATGATCCTATACCATGTATATCATCATCTGTAAGGTTCTTGTCTTTTAAACTTGCCCTAAATGTGGTGATTGCATCCATGCAAACACCGCTATCTTGTGTTGCAACTTTATCATCGTAACTCTGGAGAGAGAAGATATAGCTATTGACCCTATACTTAAGATATGTTTTGGCTTCTTGACTTGGTCTGCTAATATATCGACAGAGATCTCTTTCAGACATTCTTCTTCAATTAACTAGTAAAGCAAAAAAGTAAACATAATTAATTAGCACTACATCAAGTAAAATGATATATTTTTTTGGAGAAAGAGGAACTTTATTGATGTATCAGGCATAAAATGCCAAAGCCTATACAAGTAAGCGCGTCAAGCGCGAAAAGACAGCAAAAGTAAAAAAACTCGAGGGACAAAAAACTAGGAGGCCCGGGGCAACAGGAGGGGCGGCGCCGCCTAGAAGTGGACCGAGGAGTGTGTGCAGCGCCTGCTGACTTTGTGTATTTGCCTTAGGACTTCCCTGTGTAGCTGTACGGAGTTGCATTGGCGCCCTTCATACCTATACTTGTTCTAGTTTTTCCAGAGAACCCAAATTCCGGCGGCCGCGACGATCTGATATCTGTGAGAGCTGCCCCAGCTGGCAAAGAGATCGTGGAAGCCCCCATCCCGGTGAGCCTTGTCGTAGCAGAGCGAAAGGCTTGTCACGACCCGCGCCCTAGAGTTAGGGCACGAGAACGTAACAACGCCCAGCCTACGTCGCAGTGTCGGCAGTAGAACGCTGTCCTAGGTCTCAATGCATCTAACAGTATAAAACTAAACAGTTTATACTCCCCGAATGGGGGTGACATAGCAGATACAATCTCAATCACATTTAAGGTAGAGCATGATAAGGATAGATAAAACATAAAATCCAAAAGAAATACAGGAGATAGAAGTCTAAGTGTCTAAGATACAAAAACCCAGAATACATCTCAAAACCCAAATACAGTAATCCATAAATACAACTCAAGATGACTGAAAATAAACTATAAGCAAAAACCCTAGCTATCTATGCAACCTTTACTGTCTCCTCTAGGCTAGCAGGCAACCTCCAAGCTATCTGTAAAATTTATCAACGGGTCCAGTCAGGACTGGAGCGAGTACAGTACATCTCAACAGATCATAGCAGGTTAGAAAATATAATCATACAGTAAAGTAAGATACAGGTACTGAAAGAAAGCAGTATGTAAACAGGGAGAGAACTGTAATAGAAATATCTACTATACATAGAGAACTAGCAGTGACTAGTGAGTCAGAGTACAATATAAACAAGTAAATGGCCTGGGATGATTCTGTGAAGACACTATAGAATGATTCAATGAAGATACTACTGGTGTATTATTCACATGTCCACTTCTACTCCCCCGTACCCCCAATCAATACACAAGGATCCAGCCATGTTATGTTATATGATGCTATGTAACAGCCCCCGAAGGTGATAGACCCCGAAGGTGATAGATCCCGAAGGTGATACATAGTAGTCCCATAAATGGGGATTCTGGGGGTAACCCAACAGTGTAAGATTCAAGAGACTCTGTGATCATGAGGGTACATGTCACAAGTAATCAAATGAACCAAGAAGCATAGTGATACGCCATGTAAGTGAAACGTACAGAACATAGAGTACCCGATGCTCCCTAAGGATAACATCTCAAGAAAGGATCCATATAGTACCAATCCGTGTGACCATCGTGACAGTACAAGTAAAGTAATCTACTGCAGGAAATAATTCTAAGCAGGATATAAAATGATCAGAGAATATACTCGCCTGATATCTGAATGTCCAAGGTAAAGATACTATCCGAGAAGAGGTGTCTGGCTCCTAATTAGAACAGCACAGGTCACAACATGTCCAGAAGGGTAATATAAAGCACTACAATGCAATCTACATGAATCTAGGTCAAACTAGGCCAAAGTCAACCCTTGGTCAACTCTGGTCAACTGCACTAGTCAAACTAGGTCAAACTAGGTCATGTCCTAACCCAGCAAGTCTTACTAGGCCTAACCAAGACTATCCTAACAAGCACACATCAATACAAGGCTATACAAGCCAATATACTCCCAACTCTATATAGCATGCAATTATTCAATACTCAAATAGGCAAGAATTCACATTGGATATACACTAGGTAATCTATTACTTTAAGCTATATATGTCTACACATATATACACATGCATATATTGGTATTCAACATTAGGTCTATAATCATGGCATTTCAAATGGTTATATAAACTTATATATTACAACACAATATGCTAACATATATATAATATACATACATAGCTAAGTTAACTGTATTCATAAATACTTATTTAAGAGGCTATGTGTGTGTATGTGAACATGACAAAGGGGCAAGTGAGGGTTAAATGGGCATACATAGTGTATACATATCAAAGAGTGTCAAAGTATAAGTGAACAAAGTGTCAAGTGTGATAGTGTCAACATAGTGTAAGGGGTACATGAGGTAATATAGGATTTGTGTTAACATAGAACATTACATCTCATTAAATTATATATTGCATACATTACATCTATTATTACATTTCATTCATGCTTGCATTCATTCATCATTCATTTATTCTCTTGCACTACTATATGCACCATACATTACATACTATGGAACCTACATATTCATTACAAGCCATACTTATACATGTTCACATTAGATAGGATACTTACACCTTATACATCATTTATTTAACCATTTACTCATGCTTGCATTCTCTATTTAATTACATAATGTATACATTAACATGGGTTAAAATCAAATAGAATATTATATTACACATAAGGGTGCACAAAATGCATATGCCGAATAGTAACTCATACTAATAATCAATACTTTACCATCTCAGCATGAATTAAAATCTAGGATTAAAGTATGTTATAGATCTATGTGTTAGATTTCCGAAACTTCAAACGGATCGTGTTTTCGTTTCCGAAAACTCCCGAAATCGCGAAAACATCGAGAACGCGTTTGTCTTTCGTACAGCTGACACTCAAATAATTCTCCAGAAAGTTACAGAAAGAATTAGGCCTACTAATACATGTTTTTGGAAAGCTAACTTCAATATGCTTCTTTTAAAAAAATGGGAGATTAAACCGAGCTTTGAGCTAGAAGTTATGACATTTCTAAGTTAGGGCTGAAATTAAAAACGTGGATAAAAATCATGACGGATTTAGGTAGTTTGAGACAAAAGAACACAAATATATAACATAATATATCAAGAACTCACTCTCTACACTAATATATATATATATGAGACACTATAGAACACATCTCCAATACAAAAATATGAGATTAAACATGTAATAATTCATTCATACATAACAACAACACATAGTGTGTCCAAATTTGAGATTTTCCCACATGAACACAACCACAACACAAAGGACACTCCTATGACCTCCAAATGGATACGAAATAGACACAAATAGAGATACAACCATGGGGGTCATTCCTATGGGTTCAAAATAGACCTATATGCATGAGAAAATGAAAAGGAGAAGGGATTTATACCTCCCGGTAGATCGAATCGAAGAAAAGCCTTCCCGGAGCGACACCGACACGTAGAGATTCCAAAAGGACACGAACGAGCTCTGAATCCTCCCAAACTTGGATAGCTTCCTCCTTGGCTAGAATGGAGAAGGAAAGAAGAAGATTTGGTGGCGAAATGGAAGGATTTGGTAGAGAAATTGCTAGGGATTGCTCTCTAGGAATTTGAGGAAGAATAAGAGAGAGAGTGTGGATGAGAATAATGAAATGAACTTGAGCCTATCCTCTCCCAAAGTGGCTGGCCATATGGGGCTATTTGTCCTATTATGGTAAGGTCCAAAATGCCCCTACTAACCTATTCTATGAGTATTAGAAAAGGGCTAATTGGTTGGGGCTAAATTAGTCATTCTAAAGTCTCTAATCACACTAACCTTATCCATAATAATTAGTCTAACCTCTAACTAAAATATTTCTATCATATGGATTAAAATTAATATCATCCGGGCCATGCCTAACTAGTGTGTGGGTCCCACTAGAGTCAAACTACCCCCGAGTCCCCGTTCTAAGTCGGATTGAGTTGAAATTCGAACTCGACTCAAATAACCCCAAAACAATATCATAAATAATAAAATAATATCAAAATAATTCAAAGAGGTCAAATGTAAAATATCCTTAGGCCAAAAATGACATTAAAATATCATAATCACATGGTTAGGCTCTAGGTCAAACAGTCTCTAGGATTTCACTAGCAAAACGTCAAAACCACAAGTCATTGATTTAAATAATTTTAAAATGATTTAAAATCATCAAAAATTATATCATGAATTAAATATCATTATTAAAATAATTATAAACACAAAATTTTAAAATTACCCTCATTTGGGAAACTGGGTGCTACAACTCTACCCACCTGAGAAAAATTTCGTCCTCGAAATTTAAGATCGATAGTACTCCTTCTAGAGCCTCTAACCTACCCAATATCTAAGGTAACACTTCCTAACACTGGAATAATAAACGGACATCTAAAAAGTGTCAATCTAGGAATACCTCCAATACTGCTCTGCTGTACGACGGTAATGGAACTTCAATAAAATATGGACTGGAACCTATATCCAAGGGACTGGACCTATTTTAAAGTGGTCTTAACTAAGGATGAAAGGGAACTGATCATAGGCTATAGGTATGCTCAAACTATTATCTTCCTATTAACCATCTATTAATACATTCTATTACCATAGGAATGATGCATTACTAAGACATATAGACCCCTATCTCTCATAACACATTTATACTCACCAAAAGACTAGTACATCCTATCAAGGCTGATACTATAATCTCTCATAAATCTCATAAGCTATATGTTTATAGACACATATCCCCACATCCAGGACTAACCTATATATATCTACAACTGATACTAATGGGATGACGTCCCTATTTCCCAACAATCAAGGTCTAAATTTTTTTTTATCTAAATCATGCAATTTAAAGGAATAATATACAAGGTCAGGGCATACCGTAGAAGTTGGAATTCTCACATAGGTGCACTGGTCATTCTAGGTCAAAACAGTACTATGGTATCAACACACAAACAATCTAGGGTGTCTTAATTGGGAAGGTAAGGGAACAACAATCATCAAGGTTGTAGGGCTGTCTACCATCCTATATAAAATTGGTCAATATCAAAATAAAATAAAGGCAACTACCAATTATCTAAAAAAAGGTACATAAAATCAAATTCAAAAATTAAGGAATTGAAAATCACTTGCATTGAAATCCAATCACAATAGAGAGGAAAAAGCTAGCATTGTGTGTATGGGGACGTGTTCATATGGTTAGATAGTAGGTGTGTGTGTACGTGAATATACATGAAAGTGTATATGAGGATTTGGATTTCAAACAATAACTATCAAGTTACACTAATCATGGCATATGGGTTAACAATCTATAATATACAATCTATTTAATCACAACTTGCATGGCTAACCATATATATATATATAAAAAGGTAGAGACTTAGTTATGTATTTATATATTATAACATGTATGCCTAAGCTCTATATATATCTATCTAGATATATAATCATAACATAGAGGGGAAGGGTTAGGTTAAATGACAGTATATACTATGTTAGAGTGTGTGTGTGTCCTTGTACAGGGTTATAGCTTAGTATTGAAAGGTTAAATCCAGTTTTAGTTCAGCATTTACATAATAAAAAAAAAATCTGAAAATAAGCTAACATTTAACCAGTGTAATATTAACATAATGCAATTTCAAAATTTTAGGGTTTTGACATCACAACTAATCTCAATGCTCCCAATACATCCTATCATGATAAAAATGAAACCCTAACATATTACCAATTCATTTATCTACGCATACAGTTCAATATTACATATTAAATCTGAAATTGAACTAACATTTGAAATCAATGTAAAAATGTTAACATGTAACTAGTTTTCAGGATTTTGGAGAAATTTGAACATTAAAACCAGCTCAACGTTTATCACAAACTAACATGTAAGAATATGAAACCTAAATTTATATTCCTACTTACAACAATGTACACAGCTCTAAATATTTCATAAAAATGGAACAATAATTTGAACTAACATTTGGAATTCAACATTAAGGGTTAATATGCATGCATTCTCAGATTGGACAATTTAACATAACTTAACCAATTTCTCTAAAAATTGAAACCCTGCAGATATCATACATGTGCAGTTATGTAAACAAAACCAACAACATGTAACCTATATTTGAATTACGACTTTAAACTGGGAAAAACAGAAAACCAGGAATATTGGGGTTGGAAATTAACATCAACAACATATTAATATTTATTTAGATAGGTTGGAAATCAAGCGTAGCATGCATATGTATCAGACAAAGTGTCTGCAATATCTATATTCTCATGTCCCAAATAAAATCAATTTCTACATCAGGACCATCATTTAAATTCCAACCAAAATTGTAAAGTAGGTAATTGACGAAATCGAGACAGTTTTATTATCATTATTATTTAATACAAGAATAATAGCAAGAAGAAATAACGATAAAATCTGTTCTACTTATCTGTTTAAAGAAAGAACCATTTTGAAATCCAGAGTTAAAAGATCAAATTCAAGATAAAGTCTAACAAAATCATCGATTCATTGTATTATGAAAAACTCATAGCAAGAAATTACACAAGGTTTATAAAACCAACTAAACTTACTCCTGAGTTAAATAATAGGAAACTAGACAAAACAAACAAATAATAATTCCTTTTTTTTGAATGACTGAACAAAAGTAGAGAAAACATGTTAAAAATATTTAAGGTGCAATCCGATAATCATATGCGTCTATCCAAAATCATGGTACTCTAAATTCTCGTCATACTAGTAAGCAAGGCTACGATAATCACAGAGCCCTTGACTTATGCACATATCTCTAGAATCATGGTATTTAACATTTTCGTGGTGCCGCTAGCTTGGCCGGGAAAATCTTAAATTCCCACACCCGAGAAATATATCCAGAGTCAGACTATATGTCCTCACCATGCTGGCTAATGTGACTATAGAAGACTAGATTCCATAACATAGATGACCTAGCCCATATAATTTCATCTTGCCAAAAATTAAATTAAATCAACAACGAATACCCAAAAATCAAATTTATCAACGAACATCAAAATTCAAAAATGAACAAAATCCATCAAAATACAAACTCGAATGCAAGAGCTATCATCAAAATTCAAAATTCGACAATCATCCATCAAAATTAATAAATACAAACTCAAATTCAACAATAATCCATTAAAATCAAATTTAACAACAAAAAAGTAAAAATAAATCAAATCAAGGAAAAAAAAAGAGTTTTCAAATCGAAGTTAAAATAAGATTCTCAAGGGTCGTCCCAGGAATCTCTCAAGGGTTCCTAACTGTGATTGAGTACCTTTAAAATATATTATATTCCTACTGCAGGCTGTAGTGGTACTCTAGTTCGAATACTACTACACTTTTAGTCTCGACCTGCATGGGCTACCACTAAAAACGTGTCACGACCCGCGCCCTAGAGTTAGGGCACGAGAACGTAACAACGCCCAGCCTACGCCGCAGTGTCGGCGGTAGAACGCTGTCCTAGGTCTCAATGCATCTAACAGTATAAGACTAAACAGTTTATACTCCCCGAATGGGGATGATATAGCAGATACAATCTCAATCACATCTAAGGTAGAGCATGATAAGGATAGATAAAACATAAAATCCAAAAGAAATACAGGAGATAGAAGTCTAAGTGTCTAAGATACAAAAATCCAGAATACATCTCAAAACCCAAATACAGTAATCCATAAATACAACTCAAGATGACTGAAATAAACTATAAGCAAAAACCCTAGCTATCTATGCAACCTCTACTGTCTCCTCTAGGCTAGCAGGCAACGTCCAAGCTATCTGTAAAATTTATCAACGGGTCCAGTCAGGACTGGAGCGAGTACAGTACATCTCAACAGATCATAGCAGGTTAGAAAATATAATCATTCAGTAAAGTAAGATACAGGTACTGAAAGAAAGTAGTATGTAAACAGAGAGAGAACTGTAATAGAAATATCTACTATACATAGAGAACTAGCAGTGACCAATGAGTCAGAGTACAACATGTAAATGGCCTGGGATGATTCTGTGAAGACACTACGGAATGATTCAATGAAGATACTACTGGTGTATTATTCACATGTCCACTTCTACTCCCCCGTACCCCCAATCAATACACAAGGATCCAGCCAGGTTATGTTATATGATGCTATGTAACAGCCCCCGAAGGTGATAGACCCCGAAGGTGATAGACCCCGAAGGTGATAGACAGTAGTCCCATAAATGGGGATTCTGGGGGTAACCCAACAGTGTAAGATTCAAGAGACTCTGTGATCATGAGGGTACATGTCACAAGTAATTGAATGAACCAAGAAGCATAGTGATACGCCATGTAAGTGAAACGCACAGAACATAGAGTACCCGATGCTCCCTAAGGATAACATCTCAAGAAAGGATCCATATAGTACCAATCCGTGTGACCATCGTGACAGTACAAGTAAAGTAATCTACTGCAGGAAATAATTCTAAGCAGGATATAAAATGATCAAAGAATGTACTCGCCTGATATCTGAATGTCCAAGGTAAAGATACTGTCCGAAGAGAGGTGTGTGGCTCCTAATTAGAACAGCACAGGTCACAACATGTCCAGAAGGGTAATATAAAGTACTACAATGCAATCTACATGAATCTAGGTCAAACTAGGCCAAAGTCAACCCTTGGTCAACTCTGGTCAACTGCACTAGTCAAACTAGGTTAAACTAGGTCATATCGTAACCCAGCAAGTCTTACTAGGCCTAACCAAGACTATCCTAGCAAGCACACATCAATACAAGGCTATACAAGCCAATATACACCTAACTCTATATAGCATGCAATTATTCAATACTCAAATAGGCAAGAATTCACATTGGATATACACTAGGTAATCTATTACTTTAAGCTATATATGTCTACACATATATACACATGCATATATTGGTATTCAACATTAGGTCTATAATTATGGCATTTCAAATGGTTATATAAACTTATATATTACAACACAATATGCTAACATATATATAATATACATACATAGCTAAGTTAACTGTATTCATAAATACTTATTTAAGAGGCTATGTGTGTGTATGTGAACATGGCAAAGGGGCAAGTGAGGGTTAAATGGGCATACATAGTGTATACATATCAAAGAGTGTCAAAATGTAAGTGAACAAAGTGTCAAGTGTGATAGTGTCAACATAGTGTAAGGGGTACATGAGGTAATATAGGATTTGTGTTAACATAGAACATTATATCTCATTAACTTGTATATTGCATACATTACATCTATTATTACATTTTATTCATGCTTGCATTCATTCATCATTCATTTATTCTCTTGCACTACTATATGCACCATACATTACATACTATGGAACCTGCATATTCATTACAAGCCATACTTATACATGCTTACATTAGATAGGATACTTACACCTTATACATCATTTATTTAACCATTTACTTATGCATGCATTCTCTATTTAATTACATAATGTATATACATTAACATGGGTTAAAATCAAATAGAATATTATATTACACACATGGGTGCACAAAATACATATGCCGAATAGTAACTCCTACTAATAATCAATACTGTACCATCTCAGCATGAATTAAAATCTTGGATTAAAGTATGTTATAGATCTGTGTTAGCTTTCCGAAACTTCAAACGGATCGCGTTTTCATTTCCGGAAACTCCCGAAATCGCAAAAACACCGAGAACGCGTTTGTCTTTCGTACAACTGACACTCAAATAATTCTCCAGAAAGTTACAGAAAGAATTAGGCCTATTAATACATGTTTTTGGAAAGCTAACTTCAATATGCTTCTTTTAAAAAAATAAAAGATTAAACCGAACTTTGAGCTAGAAGTTATGACATTTCTAAGTTAGGGCTGAAATTAAAAACGTGGATAAAAATCATGACGGATTTGGGTAGTTTGAGACAAAAGAACACAAATATATAACATAATATATCAAGAACTCACTCTCTACACTAATATATATATATATGAGACACTATAGAACACATCTCCAATACAAAAATATGAGATTAAACATGTAATAATTCATTCATACATAACAACAACACATAGTGTGTCCAAATTTGGGATTTTCCTACATGAACACAACCACAACACAAAGGACACTCCTATGACCTCCAAATGGACACGAAATGGACACAAATGGAGATACAACCATGGGAGTCATTCCTATGGGTTCAAAATAGACCTATATGCATGAGAAAATGAAAAGGAGAAGGGATTTATACCTCTCGGTAGATCGAGTCGAAGAAGAAAGCCTTCCCGGAGCGACACCGACACGTAGAGATTCCAAAAGGACACGAACGAGCTCCGAATCCTCCCAAACTTGGGTAGCTTTCTCTTTGGCTAGAATGGAGAAGGAAAGAAGAAGATTTGGTGTTGAAATGAAAGGATTTGGTGGAGAAATTGCTAGGGATTGCTCTCTAGAAATTTGGGGAAGAACAAGAGAGAGAGTGTGGATGAGAATAATGAAATGAACTTGAGCCTATCCTCTCCCAAAGTGGCTGGCCATATGGAGCTATTTGTCCTATTATGGTAAGGTCCAAAATGCCCCCACTAACCTATTCTATGAGTATTAGGAAAGGGCTGATTGGTTGGGGCTAAATTAGTCATTCTAAAGTCTCTAATCACACTAACCTTATCCATAATAATTAGTCTAACCTCTAACTAAAATATTTCTATCATGTGGACTAAAATTAATATCATGTGGGCCATGCCTAACTAGTGTGTGGGTCCCACTAGAGTCAAACTACCCCCGGGTCCCCGTTTCAAGTCGGATTGAGTTAAAATTCGAACCCGACTCAAATAACCCCAAAACAATATCATAAATAATAAAATAATATCAAAATAATTCAAAGAGGTCAAATGCAAAAATATTCTTAGGCCAAAAATGATATTAAAATATCATAATCACATGGTTAGGGTCTAGGTCAAACAGTCTCTAGGATTTCACTAGCAAAACGTCAAAACCACAAGTCATTGATTTAAATAATTTTAAAATAATTTAAAATCACCAAAAATCATATCATGAATTAAATATCATTATTAAAATAATTATAAACATGAAATTTCAAAATTACCCTCATTTGGGAAACTGGATGCTACAAGGCTGACCCACAACTGAGTAGCGAGGTTCCCGGAAGGATGTGTTCGGCAGTTTCTGATTGGTGCTTGGTGCAACAATGGCATTTAGAAGCCAGACTGAAGCCGATGGAGGTGAGAGAATCGTCGGTAGGTAGCATCCTGCGGTGAGCTCTCCAGATGAGAATAGACCATTTGTTGGGGATATAGGAGTGCCAGAACGGAGAGGTCAGCGGGGCTGGTACGCCGTTGCCTTTTACTACGATCCTGGCCGATGCCATCGTGAAGGTGCCTCCAGACGAGGGAGACCACCGCAGGGCATCCAGGGTCTCACTGATCCGAATCTCAGCGGTGGCTAGGACGGCCGTCGCCTCCATGCCCAGCCAATCTCTGGCTCGGTCCGATATCTAGCCGGATTCGTTGTTCCTTAAGTCGTAAATCGTACAATCAGGAGGGGCGGTCGGGGATCGCTGGAGGACATCATTCTCGAGCCAACGTTCGTGACCCAGCGACGAGTTGCCATTACCAAGCTGCAGGTGGATTAAACGTTCAGCGAGGCGTCGGCCACGAAGGATATGCCGCCAGGATGCGGAGGAGCGATTGTTGGCGATGGCGGCAGTAGGGTGGGAATTCTGAAAGTATCTGGCTGTCATAAATCTGGTCCAGGTGGAGTTATCCGGGCGTAGCTTCCACCACAACTTCATGGAGCAGGCGTCGAAGATGTTCACTAATCGACCGAAACCAAGCCCGTCTGCGTCGATTGGTTTGGCCATGGAGTCCCAGCAGGCCCAATGGTGCTTGTCTTTACCGTCGAGATGACACCAAAAAAAGTTGGCAAAGAGGGACTCCAGTGAGGTTAAAACCTTGTTGGGGGGAGCAGACGGCCAGGGTGTAGATGGGGATGGAAGAGAGGACGTGCTTGATGAGGATCATCTTACCTTCCGGGAGTGGGTCCCATTATGCCAACCCGCGACTGTCTTCTTGATTTTGTTCACTAGCCCATCGAAGATGCCCAAATTGGATCTGCCATAAACCAGCAGGAATCCCAGGTAGGAAAATAGAGGGTAAGCAATAGAGAAGGAGGTCAGGTTGGCGAGCGTAGCCGAGTGATTCCTGTCGGCCTTGTGATGGGTGTAGATAACACTCTTCTCGGTGTTGATCCTTGTCCGGAGCATCTAGTATATTTCTACAGAGTACTGCTGACGACCTTTACCGACCCGATGTCACCGGAGGAGAAGATGAGCATGTCGTCAGCATAAGCCAGATGAGTGATAATAGGGCAGTCGATGGTGGTATAAACTGGTAGAATCTGGGGGTGTTAGCCATGTTATGCTGAGCACTTCGGCTGCGATGATGAAGATGGTGGAGGATAGAGGGTCTCCCTGACGGCCCCACAGCTGGATTTGAAGAAATCATCGGGTTTCCCGTTGATGACAGTGGAAAACCAAGAGTTGCTAACAGATCGGAAGATGACGTCAATCCAACTCTCGGAAAACCCGAATGCTCTGAGCACCCAAATCATGAATTGCCAGTCTAGACGGTCGTAGGCCTTTTCTATATCGAGTTTGATGGCGATGTTCCCCCATTGCTGGGAATTTTATGCAAGTTATCATTTCCTGAGCGAGAAGGATGTTATCAATAATGTTCCACCTGGGGATAAAGTCGCTTTGCTCTTCGGAGATAATCTTGGGAAGAAGAGAGGACATGCGGAAAGTAATGATCTTGGAGATGATTTTATTGGTAAAGGTGCATAAGCTGATGGGTCTGAAGTCTTTGAAGGTCTCTGGGTTGTCTTTTTTGGGATAAGGATGAGATTGGCACGAGAGATAGACTTGGGGTAGCGCGCGCCTTGGAAGAATGCAACCGTGGCCTCAAGATAGTCTGATGCGATGATGTCCCAGCAAGATCGAAAGAAGACGTCGGAGAAGTCGTCAGGTCCCAGAGCGATGTGCTCGTCGAGGGCCCAGAAAGCGGTCTTAACTTCCTTCGCGGAGAGAGGGGTCCTGAGCTGCGTGTTCTCGAGATCGTCGATCAGGTTGGGGACTGCAGCCAAGAAGTTGTCATCCTTAACGATGACATCTTTGGAGAAAAGTATGATGTAGAAATCGACGACGGCCATATGGATGCTTCGCTGGTCTCTGAGTAAGATACCGTTGTCGTCGAAGATTTGGTGAAGATTAAGCTAATGACGGCGACCTCTGACACAAGCGTGGAAGAAGGCAGAATTCCTGTCACCCTCGACGTCCCAGGTCAATCTGGCTTTCTGATTCCAAAATTCCGATTCGACCTTCAGCCGGGACTTGAGGAGCGCTTTGGTGAGGTTGAGTGCGGCCCGGGTCGCCGAGGATCTGTTCGTGGCGAACAGGATCTCAGCGCGGGTAACGTCGTCTTCCGTCATCTTGACAGCTTAGAAAATATTGCCAAACGCTAGTTTGCTCCAGGCCGATAAGGCGCTCATGGTGGCTTTAAGTCTGACTGTCGCATAGACGAAGGGGTCGGGGTTGCTCGTCGAATTCCAGGCGTCGGCCGCGATGTTCCAGAATTGAGGGTGATGGCTCCAGAAGTCTAAGAATCGGAAAGGTTTCTTGATGGTGCTAGTGTTGCTGCTGATCTCGATTAGGAGAGGGGAGTGGTCCGATTCGGTGGTGTTAAGGTGAGAGAGATTAGAAATGAGCTCCTTGTCGACCAACGATTGTTGACCAGAGTACGGTCTAGGCCAGAATATTGTCTTCGGGGCCGTCTTGCATGTAAATATATATATATATATTATATATATATATATATATATATATATATATATATATATATATATTATATATATATATATGATACACAACTTTTTGTGTAACCAGTCAATGAATCTAGATTGTATAACTACTTCTGCCTCTTTGGTATTACCACGGAAAGTAGTTTCCAGAGGCGAGCAAAACAAACTGGAAATAATTTAAAATAAATTAAATATAAATAAAAGATATAATTTTTTGACAATTCTTTATTCCAAAGATGAGCGATACCTGTAGTACTCTGCTAGTTTTGGTATTTCTAATCTAAAAACTATCCATCTTCAAATTTGTCTCCATTGTACCCCGGTTAACTTAATTGTTTTACCCTCAATAATAGAGCGCTCGTACACATCGTCACCATTTTCAACTAGAAAAGAGGCCTGAGTAGAACTATGATTGCAGTCACGTGGATTTGGCATGTACTCAATAACATATCTGACAGACTCCGAAATAAGATAAGTTTCGACAATCGACCCTTCAACATAACGCTTGTTGCTAGGAATGTCTTTGCACTCCTTCATAGACCTTGTACCTGATAAAATAGTTAAAATTGTTAGTTTCCATCTAACTCAATAAATAACAACATTACAAGAAAATAATCATCTCACCTTTCAAATGGATACATCCAAATATATCTCGTTGGTCCACAAAGTAGAGTTTGGTTAGCAAGATGAACCATTAGGTAAATACTTATGTCAAAAAAGTAGGCTGAAAAATAATGCTCCAATACACATAACACCTCGGCGATCATATATTTTGCAGCTTGGACATACTTTCGATCTAGGATCTTTGAGCATAATATATTAAAGTATAGGCATACTTGCATAATAGCTCTTTTTTGGTCGCGTCTATTTAGAAATGCATGTTGAAGCATAATTGGCAACAAATATTGTACCATGACGTGGTAGTCATGTGACTTCTTTACATGCAAACTTAGTGGTTGAAGACTTAAAAGGTTGCTCAGGTTAGATGCAAATCCTGATGGGAGCTTTAAGCCTTTTAGGACTTGGAAAAATTGTTTCTTCTGGGAATTATCTAAGGCATAACCCGAATCTCGTTGCCCTTTTTTTTATCAAATAGCATATTTATTAAATGTTCAGCAACATTCTTCTCAGTATGCATCAAATCAATAGTATGTCGTACTTTATGAGATTGCCAATATTCTAAATTAAAAAGAATGGACTTTTTATATCATTGTCTTTCACTACCATTATAATCGATCATCATCATCACCACCACCACCACCATCATCACCACCACCATCGCCCTCGAGTGCCATTCTCTTTTTGCCATAACCTTTTACTAACTTACCAGGTATATAGTGGATGCGGTCAAGCCTTTGCAAAAGGGTCGATCCATGCAAACGTTGCGGAGGTTGTCTGTGCTCTTCAGTCTTATACCATCCACATTTGACTGCTCTGAATGGATGATCATCCTTCAAAAATCTTCTGTACTTTGTATACATTCTTCCCACCAATCCTCTCAAACTCGTCTAGTGCCGCAAATAGGGCATGCTTTGTAACCATGTGTTACACAACCTGATAAATTTCCAAATGCCAAAAAATCATGGATCCCCCATAACAATATGGCTCTCAAAGTAAAAATCATCCCTCGATCATGTTAAATGCCGATACTCCTTCTTAAAGTTGTTTCAACTCATCTACAAGAGGCTGCAAGAAAATATCAATATCTTGACTTGGTGCTTTAGGCCTAGGAATTAATAAGCACATCATCTAAAACTGTGATTTCATGCATAATGAAGGAGGCATATTTTATGGTATAACGTAAAAAGGCCAACAACTGTAATTATTAGATAGAACACCATGTGGGTTGAATCCATCAGTCACTATACCAAGCCAAACATTTTGTCCCTCATCACCAAACTTTGGCCACCTACATTTAAGTGTTCTCCATTCAGCTGAATCGTAAGGATGTCGCATTAAGTGCCACGAAGGCTCTACTTCCTTTTACTACTCATTTTTTTGGCAATCTAAGGTATTGCGTACAACCTCTTTAATCTTGGAAGCAAAAAAAGTGCCTCAAAACTTTTTCTTGGTTCTTTTGATTCCCTTCCAACATTTTCTGGCTTCGTTTTCTCCTTAACTTTGAACCGGGACGTCTGACATTAAGGGCACTCAGTCGCATTTGCATACTCCTTCTAATACAACATGCAATTATTCTTGCATGCATGGATGCACTTTGCCTTCATTCCTAAATCTCTCATCATTTGCTTCATTGCAGGATACTTTTGAGGGAGTGTGTTCCCCTTAGGGAGCCATTGAGTCAAACACTTTAACAATTATGTCATACTATTTCCCGACCAATTGTACTTCTTCTTTAAGTTATGCAACTCTATAATTACATATAGAGTTGTGTATTCATCTTCACAACCGGGATATAATTTCTCACTAGAAATTCTCTTATATTCACAATACTTATCACATGATCAAAATAAGGAGCAGAAGAATTTTCGGGCACTACATTTGCTTGAGAATTATTTGCACCACTACCTTCACCCCCAGGAGCTTCATTGTGTACACCATAAGCATCATCAACAAGGTTCTCCAGCGTACCCTCATTGACATTAGTATCTTTGCTTAGAACTTCATCATGGATTTGATCTTCTTCAATAAATTGTTCTTCATAACCTGCTGTCATATCCATGTCGACTTCTCTATGAAGAGACCATTCATCGTATGTCGGAAGCATACCATTGTCGATCAAATGCCTTCTAACTACTTCAAATAAAGCTTTTTTTTTTTTTTGCATATTTTACAAGCGCAACTACATGTTGTAACCCCAGGGGGTAAGTGTTTTATTGCAAAATCATAAAAAATTGAACCCCTTGTTCGTACTGGACATCATTTCTACGTGGATGTTTAATCCACCCTTTTGAAATCGACCGTGAATGATAGGAAGAAAAAAATATATCCTCTCAAACAACAAACCTAATAAACGAAGAAGATGAATATTAGTAAGAATTTATATCATTATACAAATAGCTAAGAAATAACACACACAAAAAGGATAGAAAAAGAGAAGAAGGGAAAAGAAAATATTGATTTCTTTTCTTGATTTCTTTTCAAGTTACTTTGTAAGTCATTATATTGGCTTCATTTGTTTATATAAGATAACAATTTAATGAAGGCAAAGGATATAAACAAAGGTGATCAACAAAATTATAATCATGAATCATAGTACCCCATGGACAACAACACATGCTTTGTGTCTTCCTTTTTTCAAAAGGGAGAAGAAATTAAAGAAGATACCATGCTCTTCCTTTTTTAAAATCCTGGAATATTTTGCTCCCTATCATATGCTCCCTATCAATAAAAAAAAAGAAAAACAATCAAAAGGGAGAAGAAATTAAAGAAGATACTATGCTCTTCCTTTTTCAAAATCCTAAATATTTTGCTCTTTGTATGAGAAATTTTTAATGGAATTGACAAGTCACATCTTTGTGTCTGCCAGTGACAATAGTTTCATCCGTGATCTTGATGACCAAGTAAAATATTTCAAACATAGATCTTTATGAACAGTTCAGGTTATCCTACACTACCAAAATTCATCGCTTTAGAGACAGCCGTATCCGTCACCCTGCCGTCGGTAAATGGCAATACCGACGGATGGCCGACGGATTTTAGGCAAAAACATCCGTCGGGAAAAGCCTCGTCGCTAAAAACAATCTGTCGCCAATTTGTCATCTAGCGACGATTTCGCGACGATTTTTGACAACCATACTCGTGTACATCTCGCTACGAATTACCGACGGATTTTCGTCAAAGCGCGTATCAGAAAGTTAATGACACATCGCTTTAGCGACGGCCGTATCCGTCGCTAAAATGGTCGATAATTGCATATAAGAGAGTATCTGATACGCAATATCCGTCGCTAATCCGTCGCTAAATTGTCGATAAACGCGTATCAGAGAGTGTCTGATACGCAATATCCGTCGCTAACTCGTCGCTGGTAGTCGCTACTGTTCGACGGAATAGCGGCAGTACATCCGTCGATCCGATTCTGTGAATTTCATATTTCCAGAACCGTAGCGACGGATATTCCACCACTCTTCTGTCGGGATTTGTCGCTACTCCGTCGTCGACCAGTCGCGGATTTGGTGACGGATTATCCATCACCAAACTTTTACCGACTAATAGCGACGGTCTGCCGACGGAATATCCGTCGATCCCATTCTATTTTTTTCATATTTCCAGAACCTTGCCGACGGACAATCGTCGATGAGTTGTCGCCATCCGTCGCTAACTTGGAATAGTCCCAGTTAGCGATGGATATTCCGTCGGTGAGTAGTCGCCATCCGTCGCTAACTTAGAATAGTCCCAATTAGCGACGATATTTGTCGGTTGGTAGTCACGGGACCATCACTAACTGGGAATTTTTTGAATTTTTTTGCAAAAATAGAGCATTCCCTATTCACACAACATCCTCCAACATAAATAACACAAATTATCCAATATAAATAATGCAACAAATTATCCAATATAAATAATGCAACATAAATAACACAAATAATCCAAACATCACCAACACAAACCAACATAAATAATGCAACAATTATTTAAAACAGTCAATATTATCCAATATTTCAAATTATCCAAACAAATATTCAATATTTAAATAGTTTTCAAAATCTTTGAATACAAACATCAACGAGGAGTTGGATCATTCGATGGTGCTGGTACTCCCTGCTACTCCCGACGCATGTACACTTCCACCAGGTGTGGCGGCAATCCCTCTAAGACAATGTCTGGAAGTTAGCGTAGCCTCTGGCGACATCAGGTTGAGAAGGGCCGTCACAGTAGGAGGCGGTATGATAGGAGCAGTAGGGTCAAAAGAGAGATGTCCGACGGAAGAAGGACCGGCAGCACCAGTAAGCGGATCGGGGGCAGACGGATCGAAAATAGTAGAAGGACGCAGAAAGTCCGTAGACAACTGCGCCCGCAAGTCCGACACGCCTCATTCAGATGCGCAAGCTGGGATCTCACATCATCGTCTGCCGGGGCCGTAGGAGGAGGCGGGCTAGGTGGAAACCTCAGAATCGTCGCGTGCAATGGCGCCAGGGTGCCGACTTGTACAGGCGCCCTTTCTTAAAGCCACCGACGATATCTACGAACATGTCGTCGTAGCAAACGGCTGTAGAAGAGGGCGTCCCGACGGGCGTCGTTTGCCAACATCCTCGGGAGCAGATGGCTGAACCCGACTAAGAGCCTTACGATACATAGCCTATCAAATGAATGTGTTTATACTATAAGTTTACCTAAGTTATAATCTAAATCCTATGTTTTCCTATGTTATAGTCTGAATCCTAAGTTTACCTAAGTTATAGTCTAAATCCTAAGTTTACCTAAGTTATAGTTTGAATACTTATAATTCTAACATAAGTCTCATAAACCTAAGTACTTACATCTGTCTCCTTGGCCCTCTCGTCGACGAAGCTCCCGTCCTTCCGCCTCTTGTGGGTATGTTGGGATACATCGTACATGGTGACTGAGTCAGTATCTTTTTTCTACTTCAATGCCCGTTGGGACTGTATACAAAATATTCATAGAATTTAATTAATTAAGTATATTAATAGTACCGAATTAGATAGTGGAATAAATTTACGGTATCTCACCAATTCTGCAAGCGTCGCTGCGTGGGTCTTTGATCCCCCGTATGTAGCCCTGCGGCCCGTCGATTTGCTTTCGCTTTTTTCGATTTCTGCTTAAAGAGGAGCATCCATCTTCTCCAAGAGCTGCTCATAGTAGTCCTGTCGGATCCACTCCTTCTTAGAATGTGCTGTTCGAAGGTCATAAACTGCATCCCGGATCTTCTTCCCGGCGGCGCTTCTATAGGTCCTGCGGATCGCCTCCTCGCGATGGAGGGCCACCAGAAGGTCCACTGACATACAAATTCAATTATCACGATATTAAAAAAATAGTTGATTAAAGAGTAAATAATAATTAATCACAAGATATATTATATATATATATTATATATATAATTATATATAATATATATTATATATAATTTATATATATATATATATATTTTATATATATATATATATATATATATATATATATATATATATATATATATATATATTAAAAAAATAGTTGATTAAAGAGTAAATAATAATTAATCACAAGATATATTATATATATATATATATATATACATATATATATATATATATATATATATATATATATATATATATATACCCTCATCTCGTCGAGCCAGCGGTACTGCAAGTCTAGGGGCACCTCAGAAAATTAAGGTAGGGGCCATGGTAGTTAGCCCTGATAATCTGCCATAGAAGCCAGGCAGCATCCCATGGAAAAAAACCTACAAAGAAGCAACGACTGGATTATTAACTTGAATAAATAAAACAAATTTATTAAATTAACTTAAATTTACTTACGCTTCACCCGCGGGCCATAGCCCTCGTCGGAACTCGCCCATCGACCTTTCTGATGGCCTCAGAGGATCCGCGGCTCCGTGCATGTACTCGCCAGTAACTGGGTGTAACTGAATCAGGGGGTACTCCGGGGCCCACTATGCAGTAACTGGTGGTACCGCTGGTGGATCCGTTGGCAGAACAGATCCGCTAGCGGATGGAGACACCCTCGACGAAGGTATCGATAGCCCCGTGGTAGATTGACGGCGAGATGAGTCTGTGCCCGGGGTACTCTACGGCTAGGGATCGCTAGCGGGCGTCGCCTCCCGGGAAGGCTGAAGGCGACCACGACCACCACCACGACAACGTCCACCACCACTACGACCAGCACCACGACGACGAGTGCTAGCCATCAGCAGGGCGATGAGTGATGCCGCGAAGAAAAGAACTAGGAGTGACATCTGAAACAAGAATATGTAGAAGTTTAAACTGAATTTACTAAGTTATAAGTGCTTTTATGAGGTCAAACTTAAATCACATAATTGAAAGTCTTTTTAATATATACTGATATTTAACCTAATCATCGTCATCATCTTTGTCCTCGTCCTCATCCTCGTCCTCATCGTCATCCTCATCTTCATCTTCATCCTCAACCTCATCGTCGACTTCATCTGTATCCTCATTCTCATCAAGTTCTTCTTCTTCTTCTTCTTCTTCTTCTTCTTCTTCTTCTTCTTCTTCTTCCTCATCCTTAATATTTGGGACAAGATGCCTCTTTCTCTCCTGGTTAACAGCTAAGTCTTGTGTATCAACCTCTTCCTCCCCTCTATTTTTCTTAACAATATTTTCATCATCTATGGTATTCGACTGTTGTACCAAGTATTGGGACTTTTCGATGTAGTCCTCTTGGTATGCTGGGTCTCCAACTTTGAATGTATTTCTAGATTTAATCTTGCATACTTCCACCAGTCAAATCAATCTTTACGACACCTTGGGTAGCTTGTATAGTAGACTTGAACAGCCTGACTTGCTATCGCAAACGTGTCGGACCCTCTGTACCTCCTGCGATGATTTATATCGATGAATCCAAATTGTTTATTGATTCTTCAACCGATATTTGGTGTCGTAATGAACCACTCACATTTGAACATCACAATATGCATAACATATAGGGCGCTATATTGTAAATCTATAATATCCTGAAGAACTCCATAATAGTCAAAGTCTGGCTCGTCGTCATAGATGGTACCTCTTATACAAATACCAGAATCCTTGGTACTGAAGCCGTCATTGACATATTCGACATTTATAGCATTCTGAGTTGCCTTAAACTTGAAGCCATTAACGACATAGCCTGGCCAAGTCTTTGCATGCTTCTTCGGTCCCAATGCCAAATAACGAATACTCTCATTTGTGAGTGTTGTTTCAGGCAATAAAACCTGTAAACAAATATTGATAGTTTATATATTTTAGATGCATATATTTTAATGGTAGCCGCATAAATTATTATCTCAGTTATTTACGTATTTGTGAAACCAGGACAGAAAGGTACAATCAACCTCTCTTTGAAGTTTTCATCGGTAATATCGAGTGTCCTCATTTTGAAGTCATCTCTAAATACACTATTAGAGAGAATAAGATTAAGTGTAGTCAGTTACTTCACCAAATTAGAGATTATAACGAGTATAATTGTAGTCACTTACTTCTCCAAATCTCTCACTTCTTGTATGTCATAATTTAACAAGATATATCGGTGAGCGGCATCATACTCGTCGTCAGTCAACCACCGTTTCTTACTAGCCCCAATAGGCTTGCCCCTTACATTGAATATACCTCCATCCTCAACATCCTCGTCATTCCTTTGAGGTCTATTTCGATTTTTTTAACATGATTATCAAAATAAATGGAGTAGAAGTTTGATACCTCTTCGATAAGATATGCTTCGCATATCGAAGCCTCTATATGAGCTGTGTTGCTAACTTTCTTCTTTGGATGGTGTAGGTATCTAGAGAGACAAATTATCTTGATAATTAACAATGAAATGCAACTTAAATTATATCGATTTTTATGTACCTTTCAAATGGATACATCCATCGATAATGAACAGATGCACCGACACGGACTTCGTATGCTAGTTGAATTGGTAGATGCTCCATGCTGACGAAGAACCCCAGAGGAATATTTTCTCTAACTTACAAATTGTTAAGATAATCTTTCCCTCAAGTTCAACCATGTGTTGCACCGTCAACTTAGTTGAACAAATATTCCTGAAGAATGTAGATAGCTCGGCCAACGGAACCCATACAGAAGAAGACAACAACTCTCTCAAAGCAATGGACAGTAATCTTTCCATAAATACGTGGCAATCGTGATTCTTCATTCCCGTTATCTTGCATTCATTAAGATTAACGTATCTAGACAAATTCGACACATAGCCGTCAAGAAATCTTAAAGTAGATATCTACTTGCAGATTATTAATCTATCTTCATTGCTCAATGTGTATTGTGCTACCGGCTTACTTAATTGTCCACCAGCTCCCCTTTGTATCAAGTTCAGATAAGGACGCTTGCATATCTCGGCAATGTCTTGTCTTGCTTTTGGATTTTTCTTTGTCTTTCCTTTAATATCCATGACGGTATTGAAGACATTATCGAACACATTCTTTCGATATGCATGAAATTAATATTATGCCTTATAAGATTACCTTTCCAATAAGGCAAGTCCCAGAAGATACTCTGTTTGGTCCAGTTATGGCTTTGTACGAACCCCTCGACACGATTGTTCGATGGATCTTCAATTACGGAGGGCAAGTCCTTTATATCTTCCCAAATATCGTATCACGATAATCTGGGTGGCGGATGAGAAAATTCTTGTTTTCCAGCTCTGAACACGTCCTTGTTCTTTCTCCAAGGATGACTCGCGGGCAGAAATTGACGGTGACAATCAAAGAAAGAAGTTTTTCCTCCATGCTTAAGGAGGAACGCCTTACTATTTTTCATGCATATCAGACAAGACATGGTGCCATGAGTACTCCATCCTGACAGCATACCGTATGCTGTAAAATTATTTATTGTCCACATCAGTGAAGCTCTCATATGAAAGTTCTATTTCCTGGAAATATCATAGGTCGCGACGCCGATCTCCCACAGCTATTTCAGCTCATCCACCAACGGCTGTAAATATATATCGATATTTTTTGTCCAATTTTTAGGACCCGGTATGATAGCTGTCAAGAATATATAAGGAGTCTCATACACATCCATAGTGGCAGATTGTAAGGGGTAACAATGACCGGCCAGCACGAGTATTGAGATCCCGACTGCCCCAAAGGGGCGAAGCCATCAGAACATAGCGCCAGACGTACATTTCTAAGCTCTACAGCAAAATCTGGATGACACAAATCAAAATATTTCCATGCCTCTCCGTCCGAAGGATGTAACAATTCTCCATTGTCCTTTGTGCATTCTTCGTTGTGCCCTGTCACGTGTTCACATGTATTCAGAGACATATACATCCTCTGCAAGCGCTTCGTGATCGACAAGTAATGCATATACTTGTAAGGACGTCGTTTTCTAGTTGACTTTCTTTTTTCCTTTACTGGCTTGTAACGATCCGTATTATAGAAGCTGCAACTTTCTATGTCCTCCTTCTTCTTGTAGTACAACATGCATCCGATGCGACAACAATCTATCTTCTCGTACCCCAGTTCCAGTTGTTGAACCATCATCTTTGACTTGTAGAAGTTTTTTGGGAGCTCTTTTGATTCCTTCGGTAAGATCTCTGTCGCTAGCTGTGTAATCCGATCATAGCAAGCTTATGGCAAGTTAAAATCGGACTTTATGTTCAACAACCGCATCGTCACTGACAGTACGGAATGAGTCTCACAATCAGGATGTAGAGGAGTATCTGCATCCTGAAACATATCATAGAACTCCTACGCCTTGGAATTAGGATCCTCCGGATCAAAAATAGGTCCTGCCGTATCGTCCACCATATCTCGTGCACAATTCTGTAGGTCTCCATAATCAACAGTGCATCCGTCGTCCATGACAAAATATGTTGTAATATTTTTATCAAAAGCATAAGTAGCAGCATTCGCAACCTGTCTTTCTGTACATAGTTCACCTTGCGATGACCACATACAATAATCACGTATGAAACCCTTATAGGTTAAATGATCTCTCACAGTCACCACTTCTTTGTAACGTCTATTGCGACAATTACCATATGGACACTTAATTTTGTTACCATCCATGTACTGAGCTTTGCTTATGGCATACTTAAGAAACTCTTCCACGCTTGCCTGAAAATTGTCACTCACACCTATTCTGCTCTCGTGTTGTCGTTTGTACATCCATGTACGATCAAAGAAGTAACAATCCATCGCAGATTAGATGTGAAAATTTGTATCGTAAGACAAACAGAATTATTATATAATCATGTACTCACCAATAACCGGATGTAACTGAGTCCGGGGGTACTCCGGGGCCTACCGTACAGTAACTGGCGGATCCGCTGGTATAGGCCGGATGTACTTAGTATCGACCGTATCAGATTAGTATCGATCTATCGGTTTGGTATAGGCCGTATCAGATTGGTATTGGCCTTAGCAAATTGGTATCGTCCTATCCGATATGTACATGTATCGGCCGTATAGCTAGGATTCGTATTAGCCTTATCGATTCGCAATAGACGTATCCGATAGGTATCGGCCATGTCGGATTAGTATCGACCATATCAGATTAGTATTGTGGAAGGTTTAGTAACAACTGTACTTGGATTTCTCTCTTTTCGAGCTAGAATACCATTGCAAGAGAGTCACAAGAGCGTAAAAAATCTCTTAAATATTGATATTTACGAGAGTGATTGGCCAGTTACAGTAACATAGCTCGAGAGAGTGACTGGACAATCACTCCCGTAAAAATCAATATTTAGGAGATTGTTTACGCTCCCGTGACTCTCTTGCATTGGTAATCTAGCTCGAGAAGTAAGAAATCCAAGTACAGTTGTTACTAAACCTTCCACCATACTAATCTGATACTGCCCATACTAATCCGGTACGCCGATACCTATCGGATATGGCCGATACTTAATCGATAAGGCCAATACGAATCCTAGCTATACGGCCGATACATATCGGATATGACGATACCAATTCGCTAAGACCAATACCGACTGATACGGTCAATACTTATAAGTACCTACGATCGAGGAGGTTGACCCGTTGGTACATCTATGTACGATCAATAAAGTAACGATCCATTGCAAATTGGATGTAAAAATCTGTATCGTAAGACAAACTAAACATAATTAGTTCGATACCGATACCGATACCGATACTCAATGAAATAGTCCGATACCGATATCCGTCAAAGGATTCTGGATCGCTCCACCAACTAAATTTTGGTTTTGGTTTTGGTTTTGGTTTTGGTTTTTGTTTCAGTTTTGGTTTTGGTTTCGATTTTGGTTTTGGTTTTGGTTTTGGTTTTGGTTTTAGTTTTGGTTTTGGTTTGGTTTTGGTTTTGGTTTTGGTTTTGGTTTTGGTTATGGTTTTGGCATTGGTTTCGGTTTTGATTATTCGGTTTTGATTTTGGTTTTGGTTTTGGTTTTGAATATATAAATTCGGTTCGGTTTCGATTTCGGTTTTAGTTTTAAAAAATTCTGTTTCGATTTTGGTTCGGTTTCGATTTTGAATATACTAAATTTTATTATTCGGTTTTGGTTTCGATCTAAAGTTTATATATACTCCTCTCTCTCTCTCTCTATATATATATATATATTTGGAAAACTCCCTCAATTTATTAAAAATGGCCCAAAGACCGCAGACAAACCGTATTCAAGGCACAAAATGCCGAAGCCTATACAGGTATACCACAAAAAGAAAGAGGGCGGAGGGTGAATCAATCGCCTGGGGCTACCGGGGTAGCACCGACCAAAATGCTCGCGGACTGTGGGAACAAAGGGTGCTCTGCTTACTGCATTATCGGGCTATTTCCCAAAATAGCTGGTTCGCTGAGTATTGGTGACCTTCGTGTCTCGCTTTGTTGCAATTTTTCCATATGACCCAAGTGGCAGCCGCTGCGACGATCTGGTAGCCGTGAGAAGCGGAACCCCATGATGCCAGAAGATCGTGGAAGCGTCCGCCGCCATGCTCCATACAGAATAGCTGGTTAAGGGTAGTCCACATCCTGTCCGACAGCTCTCCCTGCCGGAATATGTGATTAATAGTCTTCGTTTGGCGATCGGAGCAACAGGAGCAAGTTGATGCTAAGCTAATCCCGATGGTGTTGAGGATGTCGTCTGTCGGCATTCTCTTACTGAGGACTCTCCACAATAGGAATGACCACTTCTTGGGGATGCAGGAATGCCAGTAGTAAGCCATAGGAAGATACGGCTGACCGGTGTCCCGGATAGCGGTTCTCGCCGACCTCACTGAGAATGCCCCGGACGCCTCGAGGGTCCATCTTAACTCATCCGTATCGCTGCTGATGCATAAACCGTGCTCACAGATGCTATCCGCCGCATCGATACCGGACCACTCACTTATCTGGGCCCAGCGCCAGTCGTCGGTGGTGGGGTCCCACAGGTCTCTGATCCAACAGTCTCCCGGGGTCTCGGTGAGACTCGGGATCATGCTGTCACCAACCCATCTCTCAAGGAATGGGTTCGAATTGCCTGTTCCCAGTTGGAGTCTCATCGCGGGTTTGGCAAGGTCGCGGCCGCTAAGGATGCGTCGCCATGCCGCTGAGGATCTGCAGTTGGAAATAGCCATCGAGGGGTGGATGTGCTTGAAGTATCTAGCTTTCATGAACCTGCTCCATAAGTTGTTGCTCGTGCGAAGGTTCCACCACAGTTTCATCGAGAATGCTTTAACAATGTGAGTGAGTTTGGTAAAACCCAGACCCCCTTCATCGGTCGGAAGAGCCATAGAATCCCAGCTGGCCCAGTGATGCTTATCCTGGCCGTTGCTATACCCCTAGAAAAAATTACAGAAGATCTGTTCGATCGAGGAAAGAACCTTAATGGACGCGAATACGCGGCCAGGGTGTGGATGGGGATGGAGAAAAGCACGTGATTGATAAGGATCATCTTGCCACCCGGGGATAAAGTGGCATTATGCCACCCTTCCAGTTTCTTCCTGATTCTGGTGGTCAAGTCCTGGAATATGTTGGCGTTGGACTTCCCGTATACTAAAGGCCATCCGAGATAGGTGAACGGGGGCTTAGAAATCGTAAAGGATGTTAACTCGGAGAGTTTGTTGGCGTGCTCCATGTTGGTGTTGTGGTGGGCGTAGATAACGCTCTTGGAGTGGTTGATTTTCTGGCCGGAGTATCTGGAGTACCTCGTGAGGGTGTTGTGAACCACCTGTACTGATCCTTTATCTCCAGATGAGAAGATAAGTAAGTCGTCTGTGAAGGCCAGGTGGGTGATGATAGGGTATCCACTGGATGTGTGATAGTGCTGGAAGTTGGGGGTGTTGATCATCTTATTTAGGTTCCTACTCAAGGCGAAGGCAGCAATGATGAAGACAGTGGAGGATAGTGGGTCGCTCTGTCTCACCCCGCGGTGTGATTTGAAAAATCCCTCTGCATGGCCGTTTATGACCGTGGAAAACCACGAGTTGCTGATAGATCTCCAAACGATATTGGTCCAGGTTTCCGAGAATCCGAAAGCTCTGAAAACCCAAATCATAAATTGCCAATCCAGTCTGTCATAAGCTTTCTCCATGTCGGTTTTAACGGCAATGTTGCCTCCCCTCACTGGAAATTTCATGCAGGTTATTAACTCTTGGGCCAGCATGATATTGTCCTGGATATTTCTTCCGCGAACGAACCCGCTTTGTTCCTCCGAGATGATCTTGGAAAGAAGGCCAGCCATTCTGGTAGCAATGACCTTGGATATGATCTTTTTGGTGAAGTTACAGAGACTAATGGGGCGATAGTCGCGAAAAGTCTCTGGGTTGTCTTTTTTCGGGATTAGGATCAGGTTGCCGCTCGAGATGGCTTTGGGATACATAGCTCCTACGAAGAAGGCGATTGCCGCTTCGGTAATGTCTTGCTTGATGATATCCCAGCTAGTACGGAAGAATATTCCCGAGAACCCATCCGGGCCTGGCGTACGGTGCTCGTTCAGGGCCCATACTGCATCTTTAACTTCCTGGTCTGAGGGAGGGTGGATCAATTGGGCGTTGTCTGTGTCATTAATGAGGAGGTGGATTTGATCCAGGAATGACCTATCTTTGTGTACTGTATCTTTGGAAAAAAGATTGGAGTAAAATTCCGTAGCCGCCTCTTGGATTCTCTTATGGTCGGTAATGATGTTCCCATTGTCATCGGTGGTCCTATGAATCGAGAGCTTCTGTCTGCGCCCATTAACGCAGGCGTGAAAGTAATTCGAGTTTTTGTCCCCCTCGTTGTCCCATTTTAACCACGCTTTCTGCTTTCAGAATTCGGTCTCCACATAGATTCTGAATTTAAGCATAGCCTTGGTGAGGTTGAGGGCTCTTCTAGCCTCTAACGAGCGATCCATGACTACCAGGGCTTCGGTGCGGGTGATGTTGTCCTCGGCTACTCGGACGGCTTGAAAGATGTCCCCGTAGGCGAGCTTACTCCAAGCAGACAGGGCTTTCCTGGTGGCCTTAAGCTTGTTACTCACCCGGATAAGGGGGTTGGAGGAGTCCTCGCGGCTCCATGCTTCCGCGACTATGTCCAGAAACTGGGGGTGCCCGATCCAGAAGTCGAGGAATTGGAAATTATTTTTGGGTGAAGTGGTCTTGTTTTTGATCTAAACTAACAGGGAGTTGTGGTCTGATTCTGTGGAATTGAGGTGGGACTGGTTGGTGGAGATCCCCATGTCATGCCAGAGGGCATTCGTGAGGGCCCTGTCAAGCCTGGAGTGTTGTCGACGGTCACCATCCCTGCATGTTGCACCAGGTGAAGGCATTGCCTGTGAACTGGAGAGAGGTCAAGTGGGCGTTGAAGAAGAAGTTGTTGAAATTAAGCATGGCCGGGACAGGTGTAGGGCGACCTCCAGTTACTCTACTCTGCAGATGATCGTACTAAAGTCCCCGATGCAAAGCCAAGGGGAATTGGTGTGAAGGTGACGGATGTCTAGGAGGTCATTCCAGAAATGTTTCCTCTTCGTAACATCGCAGCTGCCATGGATCGCAGAAAGGATAGCTCGCTTAGGAAGTCTTGGGTGATCAAGCCAACAGGTGAGGGCCTGCCGGGAGTCCTGGATAAGTCCAAGTTTGGCGTCCTTCGATCCGATGATCCAAATGTCGTGTCTGCCAGCTGTGGCCATGGGAAAGCCAAGTTGTAGTTGATTAGACTTTAGTCTTTTGGGGGGATTTTGGGTTCGATAATAATGAGGATGTCGATCTTGTATATTTTTTGCAGATTTATTAATCTCCTAAGCGTCAGTTTGATCGCCAAGCCGCGGACATTCCAGGATAGGATGTTAAGCATTAATGGAGTTTTTTGGGAGGAGGTTTTTTGTTTCGCTTGGCAGCGAATCTGGTTTGGATAGTGGCGTCGGTGGGTCCGTTGTTGGCTTTGGCCTTACACGAGGTGGAAGGTCCTGCCTCAGCTGAGGGAGGGGGTTCATTATCCGGTTGCTCCTTCGAGGCTGGTTGTTGTCTGACCGATGCTCCGGCAGAGTCTAGGATCGAATTCTCTGGTGGGATGATGATGGGGTCCCTGGTGCTCTCTGTCAGGAGGTTGGATTGTTGAAGAGAAAATCCCGCGGTCTATACTTGGAGCCCTCTCTCTCTCTCTCTATATATATATATATATATATATATATATATATATATATATATATATATATAAAGTTAGAATATAAAAAATATATATATATCTGTGTGTGTGTGTGTGTGTGTGTGTGTGTGTGTGTGTGTGTGTGTGACAATTATATATATGTGTGTGTGTGTTCCGACCCCCACCGCCGCCGACCCCAACTCCCACCCTCGGCCCCAATCCGAAACACCACCCTCCCCGCCCCCGCGACCCCCACTCCTACCACCGTCGACCCCGGCACCCCCGACCCCGCCACCCACCCCTCCCCCCCCCTCCCGCAGCCTCCCCGCCACCCTGACCCCCATCCCCTGCACTACCCCTCCCTCCCCCCGCGAGCCCCACTCCCACCACCTCCATCCCCTACACTACCCCTCCCCCCACACCCCGCCCCCCCCCCCCCCGCGGCCTCCCCCTCCTCCGGGCCCCCTCCAGCCCACCCCCACCCCCGCGGCCTCCATCCGCACCTCCTCTCCCCCCCGCCACCCACGCGGCCTCCATCCGCCTCTCCCACCCCCCCCCCCCCCCCCCCGCGGCCTCCCACCACAGCCGACCACCTCCCCCACCACGGCTCCCCTCCCTTCAACCGCCGGCTACCTCCGCCCCCCACCCCCGCGGCCTCCCACCACAGCCGACCACCTTCCCCCCACCACGGCTCTCCTCTGCCCCCACCCCACCGCCGGCTACCTCCGTACCCCCTGTCCCTCCGCCGCCGCCCACAACCTCGAAAAGAGAGAGAGAGAGAGAGCTCCAAGAGAGAGAGAGAGAGAGAAAGAGAGAGAGAGAGTTCGAATGTAATCCCCTCCCCCCGTCGGTTCAATTTAAGTTAGGGCTGGCAATTTAGCGACGGACTGTAGACGAATATATCCGTCACTAAGTAGTCATAAATTTCCCACGAATTTTATTGTATTTTCCCGCCAGCTGAGTGACTACGTAGCGACTGCTGCAGGTTCTGTCGCTAAAACTCATCAGCTGGGCGACGGACTATCCGTCGCTACGTAGTCGCCCAATTTCCCGTAATATTTTTAACATTTTCCCACGCAAATATTGACTAAGGAGTGACTACCTAGCGACGGATACATTGTCCGTCGCTACTTTGCCGACGCCGTACCAACGGGTGTACGACAACTTTTTACCCTTAAAATTAAAAAAATTGCCTGTGATTAGACGGTAAACCGTTAGTATATAGTCGGGAGTCCGTCGCTACTAGCTAGGGGTGCAACTCGGGCGGGTTGGGTCGGGTTTGAGGTCAACCCGAGCCCAACCCAATAAATCATAAGCCTAGCCCAAGCCCAAGCCTGACCCGACTTCGGATTCAACATATGAAACCCAAGACCAAACCCGGAGGATCGGGTTGTGCTCGGGTTGGGTCAGGTCCATCGGGTTTATCGGACTCTAATATGATATTTGAAATAATTTTAAACAAGAGTAATATTAAATGCATAATGAAATAGCAATCAAGCCTCAATCATTACAAAATAAAACTGAAATGAGATTTAGGACAAGGAATTGAAGAGTTCGAGTGAAAAAAAATTATAGTTTAAACTTTTTATTTAAGTAGTATGAAACAATATATATATAAATTATATGTATGTCGGATTTGGGGTTCTTCGGGTTACCCAACACATGAACCCAAGCCCAACCCAATTTTTGATCGGGTTCAAATATTTTAACTCGAGCCCAAGCCCGAACCCGAATATCTTCAACCCTAATCCAACCCATTAACGGGTTTATCCGATCGGGTTCGGGTTTAGCCCGCCCGAGTTGCACCCCTACTACTAGCGATGGACTTAATCCGTCGCTAACATGCCGTCGCTAAAGCGTTGAATTCTGGTAGTCCTAGTTATCTTTCTAGGCTCTTACTGAATCATTCATGGTAGAATAAAACAAACAACTCTCAACACATAAGACTTTGTGCACACTGCGTCGTATATGGGGAATTTGTAAATTCACCGTATACAACGCAGATAGTTTAGGAATGTGATATTTGGCTTAGAAAATTTCTAAATTTACAAATTCATTGTACTCAGGTTACCAATAGTCCTTTACATGCTATAGGAAATAAAGTTTTATCTGTTTGGTCCAACACCACATTCCTCCCCCTGTCCCCTCGGTCCAACTTCAGTTTTATTCCAGCTATTTTTCATTAGTCAACAGTTCCCTGCCCTATTTTAAGGTGACATCCTGCCATTAAAAACCTGTAACCTTCCACAGGAAATCTGGAAGGAAAAGCAACCCCTCATTGGGGGGGTTATCCTAGTTATCTTTCTAGAGTTATGGAACGGGGCAAGGTCCCCCCATAAGGCCACCAAAGCACCACTCCAAACAAGTGAATAAAAGTTTCCAATGTTAAAGTGTCTTCACTAAAGTCTACCATTTTCATATTTTCTAACCAAATGTGAAATATATTGCATGCACATAGTTATCATAAATAAAATTGTGCTTCTATGACTACTGTTTGTGATCTCTGAATTGACATCACCATTTCAAGTAGGATTGGGGTTTAAAGAAAAAATCTTAGAGACACAACTGAAAACTATCAAACACAGAAACTGGTTGATATTAAAATTCAGCTTTTCAAACTGGATTGACACACCCAAAACAAAACCATATGCTAAAAGATAAGAAGATACAGGTTATCAAGTACAGTAGTTGTACAAATCGACATACATCACCATTTCAAGGTATGTTGTGGATCCGAATCCGAATAGATCCATACAAATCGACATACATCAACATTCTATGTAATATAGAAATACAAACAACAACAACAACAACAACAATAATTTAGTAGTAGTAGACAAGATCAAACTTCTGAAATATTTTACCATACAAACTTCTGAAATATTTTACCATCAAACACAGAATTACAATGCATGAGAGAGAGTATGAAGGAATTACCATACAAATCGACATACATCAAACACAAAAATACTTGCTCATTTGTTTGAAATTAACATACAATTAACAAAACCCAAAAATTATCAAAATCCAAAAAATCAAGGAGAGAGAGAGAGAGTATGAGGGAATTACCTTCCTTGCTTCAAAGGCACTCAAAATCTTCAGATTATGAGAGAAGGAAACCCAAAACCCTAAGAAAATCAAAACCCTAAGAACTAAAATCCTAAGAAAAACAAAATCCTAAGAGGTTGTGAGAGAGAAGGAGAGATCATACCTTCGTAATAGGAAAGAAGGGAAGCGTTCGGCAGCGGAAAGAGGGAAATTTTTGGGGAAGCACTCGCAGGAGAGAAGAAAAGGGACATGCATCCAGAAGAGTAGTGCAGGAAAATTTTGGAGAATTTTTTTTCCTTTTGGCGCTTTGTAACACTTTTCACTTGGCACATGTTTTGCATGATTTAAGCTATAACTTGGTCACAGTTTTAACTGTGACAAATAATATAAAAAATAAAAAATTATAGAACTAGAATTTTTGTAATGTTTTTTTTATAGTCACAGTTATAACTGTTACTATCTTGTAACGGTAAAAATTGTTACTAATTGTAAAAAAATTGTGTGACAAATTGCTTGCTTTGGTGTAATTGCTACAAATTGGAAGCCATTATAAATCTCTTACAAACATAAACTGAACACATATTTGAACTCTGTGTACTCATACACACTACCTTGTCACACTACCTGTTGCATGATATCCACTACTAAAATCTACTCCATTAGCGACATAAATTTAGCGACATTCTTATAACGTCGCTAAATTTTGCACATTAGTGACGTTTAAGTGAAACGTCGCTAATAGTCACTACTAGCGACGAAAATAGCGACGTAACAACGACGTATATTAGTTACATGAGCTAGTCGTCGCGAAACGTCGCTATGACATCGCTAATAGCGACTAATTTAGTAACATTAAAATGAACGTCGCTAAATTCTAATTAAATTCCCTTCCAACGATTCATTTCCTCCCATTTTACTCTCTCACTCTCTCTCCTTCCCTCCTCCAGCGCTCTCACTCTCTCCGGCGCTCTCACTCTCTCCGGCGACTCTCACTCTCTTCGGCGACTCTTACTCTCTCCGGCGACTCTCCTCCCTCTCCGGTACGTGACTCCCCCCCTCTATTTGGTTAGGGGTGTGGGTGGCTCGGGGAGAGGGGCAGGGGGGTGCGGGTGGTTGGGGGGTGAGGAATGGTCCGATGGAGGGTGAGGGGCAGGGGGGATGTGGGTGGTTGGGTGGTGAGTGGGGGGTGGCTGGTGGGGTGGGGCAGGAGGGTGAGGGCGGCTGGGGGTGATGTAGGGGCTGGGGGGAGGGGAGGGTTAGGGTTCGGGTTAGGGTGGGTAGGTGTCGGGGGAAGGGGCGGGAAGGGGTTAAGGGCGGCTGTGGGTGAGGAGGGGGGCTGGGGGGAGGAAAGGGTTAGGGTTAGGGTTCGGGTTAGGGTTAAGGGTGGTTGGTGGGGGAGGGGAGCAGGGAAGTGAGGGGGGTTGGTGGGGGAGGGGTTAGGGATAGGGATAGGGTTCGGGTTAGGGTTAGGGGTGGTGTAGGGGGCAAGGGGTGCGGGGGGGAGGGGGGCTTGTCAGGAATACCGATAGTGCCGAAAAATCTGATAATTTAGTAATAATTATTTGTTTTTCGACACGGAAAAATCTGATACTCCGATTCGAAAGCACATATAGTGCCGATATTTGTAACAAGTAGTTTTGTTGGTTGGTTAATTGGTAACATTTTATTCATAAAATGGGTTGGATTGGTATTATTCTAGATACGACAATCCAACCCATTTCTCTCGGCAATGATGATACGACAACCTATCACTATATCTTTTAGTAGTAGATGATGTCTTAGTATTACATTATGTGGGTTCATCTTGATTCTGTTATATCCTTCAGATACTAGATTCGATAAGAACATATACTACACCATATGTACAGAACATAGATGACACACTAATGTATGCTAGAATAAATTTTGGGTCGTGTTTGAGCCATCCGTTCTCACACTTAAAACAGATATGAATTAGTACTGTGTGTCAATCTTTGTTTTTGTATTTTCGGTGAACCCAGGGATTGGATTCTATATTTTGTATTTTGGATTCTGTATTTTGGCTCCAGTTCCAGCTCTATTTGCATTAATCTACGGTATGACATGGTGATCAGGATATAGTCCTGCAGCTATTCGACTGGCGAGGCAGAAACTATGTAGCCGTAGATAAATTTGACTATCCTCCGACCCTCATCCCTCGGCAATGATGATATGACAACCTATCACTATATCTTATATAGTAGTAGATGATGTCTCAGTATTACATTATGTGAGTTCATCTTTATTCTGTTACATTCTTCAGATACTAGATACGATAAGAGCATATACTACACTATATGTATAGAACATAGACGATTCACACTAATGTATGCTAGAATGAATTTTGGGTTGTGTTCTGAGCCATCCGTCCCCACACTTAGCAATTAAGCATGTGAAATATATCGTTGAAGAACATTACTATATATTAGTCATATGATATATTATACCTTTATAGTATTCTATCAGTTTGGCATATCCCGATTCGATAACGACCGATACCCGATACTGACCGATACCGACGTTGGGGATCTCTTTTCCGATTAGTATCGATTGTATCAGATTAGTATCGGTCTATAGTTTTGGTATAGGCCATATTAAATTTGTATTGTCCGTAGCGAATTGGTATCGTCATATCTGATATGTATCGGCCGTATGGCTAGGATTCGTATTTGCCTTATCGACTCGGTATCGGCCATATCCGATAGGTATCGGCCGTATCGGATATGTATCGGCCGTATCGGATTAGTATGGTAGAAGGTTTAGTAATAATTGTACTTGGATTTCTCTCTTCTCGAGCTAGAATACCATTGCAAGAGAGTCATGAGAGAGTAAAAAATCTCCTAAATATTGACGTTTACGAGAGTGATTGGCCAGTTACAGTAACATACATGCTGTATTTTCCATCAGGAAAGGAGAGATTGAAAGCAATAACATATATAGTTGTTTTTCGAGAGAAGAACTCTTGTAAACTCTTTGTTCACAAAGCAAGCTATAGAGAATACACAACAAGTATCGAGTTCATAACCTACTTCACAATAGAAGTATCTTAATATTCTATGTCAGATCAATCCGTCTTCAAGAGCTATAGAGATACTTCTCTTGCGAAGTAGGTTATGAATTCGATACTTGTTCTGTATTCTCTAAAGCTTGCTTTGTGAACAAAGAGTTTACAAGAGTTTTTCTCCCAAAATATAACTCTATATGTTATTGCCTTCAATCTCTCCTTTCTTGATGGAAACTACAGCATGTATGTTACTGTAACTGGTCAATCACTCTTATAAACATCAATATTTAGGAGATTTTTTACTCTCACGTGACTCTCTTGCAATGGTAGTCTAGCTCGAGAAGAGAGAAATCCAAGTACAGTTGTTGTCATGCCCCAGACCCAGAATACTGGAGAGCGGGGGAGTGACTCAGCCAGCTACGTATTACGGGTAGATGAATACCGTATAATACGATCAATGTTGTCTAAAAGACGAGGGGGTGCATACTACATGAAATTCTCACTAGGGTTACACAACATCTATTGTCTCAATCATTCAGACAAGAAGCAATAATAGAGAACATGTAAGATAAAGCAGTAAGATATCCCAAATGCTCAGTCAAAATGTTCTTGAGATCTGGCTTTATAAAACATAGCCAGATGGTATAGCAAAGTATATACAATTGTTATCAACTGCAGTCTGACTTAGTTACAATTATGCAAAAGCAAGTGCAAGACAATCCGACTAACATGTCGGTGCCAATCGACAAAATATAAAGTAAGTAGCAAAACGAGCAGGGAAGCAAGGAACCCACTCGTGTCCTCCTGCGATCATCTCTCTAGTATTGACCATCTTGAAGGTAGAAGTAAGCTGAGTCCTCGGGGACTGGCTCTAAATCTGGCCATGCAAAACCAGAGAGGTTAGACCTCTAATAGCAAGTACCACAAGGGAGCACGACATGAGAATTAAAACCAGTGATAAGAGTTAAGAATATAATAATAAGTCCCTGCTTGCTACTGGGATTCACACAATATTCTGGCACTTTAAACCAACTTCCCAACCAAACAAGGACAGAAGTTGACCCGTCATGTCCTGACATTCTAATCATCTCAGTAGTTAACAGAGTAGGTACAGTACACAAACAAATCAATTTAAACGGCCATGCAACTAATACGGCTTGCTACTATAAGTTCCAAATTGTCTTAGAAAATGCAATCAGGATTCCTCAGTTCTTACTATGTGCAAGCAAGGCTAGTCTATCCAATAATCAATTGCGCCAATCATGAATTAGACGAGTCCCAACGGGACACCCGTCATTAATATATAATAAATAATATAGGCCGATACTGCTCCCTGTTCGTGTGGCAGATTTACAGTATCTGTGGGAACCAGCCGGCATGTTGGTGCACCAATTGTCCCGGGATGGCTGCCATGTAAGAACTCGGGAATCTATTCTCTCTCCATTCAATCGTTATTTTATTTAACTTAATAGTCCCTATGTTGATTGAAATCCCATGCCGTGGATCATGATCATTCAGAATGAGTACTTTCGTACAAAGTATGATATGCACAACTCTACAACGATGCCCGTACGGTTAAGTTGTAGGTCTTACCTAGCGTAATACAACAATCAGACCTAGCCACGAAATAATCATGCCTTGACTGTAAAGTACACATACTGCTTCTGTAGAAAATCAGTTGAAGTCTGCACGTGTCTATATGCCAATATTCATGATCGGCTAGTCGATTGCAATAGTTCATGTTAATATAAACGTTTCTCATTCAATTCAATAAGACGACTAGCCAGTCTTCTAGTTCCAACTAGGAACGCATGATCAATCATTAGTCAAAGTAACTATCAAGGTCAATTCATGACAAGGCATAAAAGTCAAACTAGTATTAAGCATGGTTGAGTCTATAACTTGCATAAAATAGTTGGTAACATGTCCTTGAAGCCGAGGAAAAGATCTACCACTTTTATGTTATGCGTTTTTTAAGATTCTAGCTACAAAACAACTTAAACAGGCAAAAACAGTAAAATAGAGCAATCCCGGCGCATGGGATTCCTGCACAATCCACGCAAGGGAATTCCTGCACAATCTGTGCGTGGGAATTCCTGCACAATCCGCGCATGGAAATTCATGCACAATCCGTGTATGGGAATTCATGCACAATTCGTGCATGGGAATTCCTGCACAATCCGCGTATGGGAATTTCTGTACATCCGCGCATGGAAATTCCTGCACAATCCATGCATGGGAATTCCTGCACATCTGGGCATGGAAATTCCTACACATCCGCGCATGAAAATTCCTGCATAATCCGCGCATGGGAATTTATGCACATCCGCACATGGGAATTCCTGCACATCCGTGCATGGGAAACTCACGTTGCGTCTTCAGTACATGCCCATAAGGAACCTACGCGCATGACACACTCGGAGTCAAGGGATGCGTTGTCGGAACTTCACGGCGCATGGTCTCTCGGCACATGGCCTCCCGGGCGCATGGGGGTCATCGTCCCCAAACAGCAAGTTCAGCCATAAAAGTTCTAAAAACTTGCTATGGCCATAACTTCCTCAAAACAAGTCAAAATCTAACTTTTCAAAAGTCAAACTTTGGTAGAATTGAATTTTCTACAACATGGAACCACTTATTTTCGAAAATAACAAAGTTTGATAGATCAAAACCACAAAATCCATACAAAAAATAAAACTTAAAACTTAGATCTACACCCAACCATCCATGGAAATCAAGAATTTCAAGACCTAAACTTGTAGAGGAAGAGAAGATAAACAACATGGATTAAAAATAAATAGGGATGCATGAAATCCTTCATGGTGTGCAAGATGTACTTGCCTCTCCAAACGTGTGGGTGGAAAAGTAATGGAGGAAGAAGAAGAGTAAATGAGGAAGAAGAAGTAATGAAGAGAGAGAAAGGATTGAAGCTTTAAATAAAGATGATGATGGGTTGGTCGGGTTCATGTTGAACCACCCAAATCCGAAAATAAACCAACCCAAGCCGAGCCAGAAGCAAAGCTAAGTAGAAAATAAAATATAGCAAAAATAATTAGCACAAAATTAAAGGAATTAAATACAGAATAAATTCATGATAAATATTAAATAAATACATTCAAGCAGTGCACGTATTAAAATACGTATTCTGGGAACGGGGAGGGACATCTCTACCCTCCTTAGAAAAATTTCGTCCTCGAAATTTCAAATCCAAGCAGGATAGAAACATCAGAGCTAAACTAATTCAAGTACAACAATTTTAGCTAGCAAGCAATCATTTTACAATACCAATAGTAAGTAATATATCTATGTTTATCAATCTATGACATCAAGCAATTTCTACTCATAGGGTGATAAGCATGAGGAATCAGGATAATCAAGGCACACGGAAAGAGATATACCTTGTGAGTCAAATAGGTGCGGATACCGTGATCGGATATCATCCTCACGTTCCCACGTTGACTCTCCTAAGGAGTGATGTCCCCAAGCAACACGGACAAGGCTAATTATTCGGTTCTTGAGTATCTTCTCCCTTCGGTCCAAAATGGACACCGGCTGTTCCTCGTAGGACAGGCTGGTACCAATAACCAGTTCAGAATGATCGAGGTTATGGCTTGGGTCCGATACATACCTACGTAACTGAGATACATGAAATACATCATGCACCTCTCGTAACAAAGGTGGAAGGGATAAATGATAAGCAACATCGCCTATCTTATCAAAGATAGCAAATGGGCCTACGTATCGCGGACTTAACTTCCCGTGAACGCCAAACCTAATGACTCCACGAGTAGGTGAGATTCACAAGAATACGTGGTCCCAACAGAAAATTCTAGCGGCCTACGATGCTGGTCTGCCCAATGACGATGCCGATCTTGCGCAACTCAAAGTCGCTTCCTAATCCCTTTAACCACTTCAACCGTCTGAACAATCATCTCTGGGCCTAACATCTTTCTCTCTCCAATATCATCCCATGCAAGTGGCGACCGGTACTTTTTGCCGTATAGTGCTTCAAATGGCGCCATCTGGATACTGGCCTGGTAACTGTTGTTGTACGAAAATTCAACTAAGTGCAGGTGACTCTTCCAAGATCCTCTAAAATCTAGGGTGCAGGCTCGTAACATATCTTCTAAAGTCTGAATTGTTCTTTCTGATTGCCCGTTCGTCTGTGGATGGTAAGCCATACTAAATCTTAACTTGGTACCCAGACTATGATGTAAACTCTTTCAGAAATATGATGTAAAACGGATATCTCTATCTGATACAATACTGACAGGACCCCATGCTGCCTGACTATTTGCTGCATATACAATTCTGCCAACTTCTCCGTGGATTGTCCTACTCTAAAAAGAAGAAAATGTGCCACTTTAGTAAGCCGATCCACTATCACCCAAATAGCATCCTGACCACTTGGTGATCTCGGTAAACCGGTCATAAAGTCTATTGTGATATGTTCCCATTTCTATTCCGGGATAGGAAGCGGTTGTAATAACCCAGCTGGCCTCTGTTGTTCTGCCTTCACTTGCTGACATATCAAGCAACAAGAAATGAATCTAGCTATCTCTCTCTTTATTCTGTTCCACCAGAAGTACTGATTGATATCTTTGTACATTTTGGTCCCTCCGGGATGTATAGAATACTGAGAACTGTAGGCTTCTGTCATAACCTCATGTCGAATATCTCCACTAGGAACACATAGACGTGATCCAAATCTAAGTGTACCATCTTCGTGAATCTCCATCTCCTTCCTGAGTCCCGACTCATATTCTGTCCTAAGCTTCTGAATCCTTGGATCCCGTGCCTAAGCTGCCTTGATCCTGTCTACCAAGTCGGATTGAACTCGTAGACTTGTCAGAATTCCTATATTACTAGAAAATATAACCTCGATGCCCATCTCCTGAAGGTCTTCTAAAATGTACTTTTGTGTTGTCAACATAAATGCACCGCCTCTCCTGCTGAGAGTGTCTGCTACCACATTAGCCTTGTCTGGATGATACTGAAGCTCCACGTCATAATCCTTGATCAATTCTAACCATCTTCTCTGTCTCATGTTCAGTTCCTTCTGAGTAAAGATGTACTTCAGACTCTTGTGGTCTGTGTACATGTCCACTCGATTACCATACAAGTAATACCTCCATAGCTTCAAAGCAAATACCACTGCTGCCAACTCCAAGTCATGAGTTGGATAATTTTTCTCGTGGTCCCGAAGTTGCCTAGATGCATACGCTATCACCTTTCCATGTTGCATGAGGACGCACCCAAGTCCTTTCTCTGACGCATCATAATATACAGTGAATCCTCCGGGTCCAACCGATAATATAAGAATAGGTACCGTGATCAACTTCTGCTTCAAATTCTCAAATGATGCCTGACACTCTGCCGACCAGACAAATGGCACATCCTTTCGTGTCAAACAGGTCATGGGTGCTTAGAGTCTTGTAAAGTCTGATACAAACCTCCTGTAATATCCTGCCAATCCTAAGAAACTATACACATCTGCTACGGTCTTGGGTGTTGGCCAACTCTCTACTGCTTCTACCTTCTTGGGATCCATTGCTACTCCAGCCCCTGATATGATATGTCCCAAAAATGAAATATGATCCGTCCAAAACTCACACTTGCTGAGCTTGGCATACAACTGGTTCTCTCTCAGAACCTGTAACACTTTCCTGAGGTGATCTTCATGCTCTTCTTCACTAGCTGAGTATACGAGAATGTCGTCAAAAAATACAATGACAAATTAGTCTAAGTACGGCATAATGATGCGGTTCATCAAATCCATAAATATTGCTGGAGCATTGGTCAAACCAAACGGCATTACTAAGAATTCGTAGTTTTTGTACTTAGACCTGAATGCCATCTTGGGAATATTCTCTTTTCGAACTCTCACTTGATGATACCCTAATCGAAGATCTATCTTGGAGAAAACCCTTGCTCTGCTCAACTGATCAAACAAGTCGTCGATCCTTGGTAGTGGATACTTGTTCTTTACTGTTGCTGCGTTGAGCTTTCTGTAGTCAATATACAATCTCGATGACCCGTCCTTCTTTCCTACAAGTACTACTGGTGCTGCCCATGGTGATTCGCTAACTCGAATGAACTTCTTCGCCTTTAGTTCCTCTATGTGTTGATATACCTTGGCCTGCTCTGAATCTGCCATTCTGTAAACTCGATCTGATATCGGTTTAGTTTCAGGTACCAATTCTATACTGAACTCAATATCTCTAACCGGGGGTAGACCTGGAAGTTATTCGGGAAATATATCTAGAAACTCTTCTACTACCTTCGAAACTCGAACTTCTTCCATTGCCATCACTACTCCTTCTTCTTGTTGAGTTGCCACTGATCTGACTAAGGTAAACCGCTTCATGTCTGGAATATAAAATGATACACTCCCTCTACGACAATCTATTTTCGCATGACTGTCTTTCAGCCAGTCCATGCCTAAGATAACGTCGAAATTTCTGACAGGAAATTCTATTAACCTGGCGGGTAAGGAATGCCCATAAACTACAACTCTACACGCTAGAATAATCCTACTAACTCCTACGAGCCCATTACCAGTGAGTATATTCAACCTCCCTGGCAATGCCTTAATTTCTAATCCTAGTCGTGTCGTAAATTGTGCAGATATAAATGAGTGTGATGCTCCCGAATCAAACAATGCTACTACGAGATATGAGGCGACGAGAATGTTACCTGCCACAACATCTCCCGATGCTAATGCCTCTTTCTAGGACAGATTGAATGCCTGTCCTCGGCCTCCTTGTTGGTTACTATGCTGCGGCCTAGCCTGGTGTTGCTGCTGGCCCCTGCCTTGGTGATGCTGGGGTGGTCTTTGTTGTTGCTGCTGCATCGGCGGTCCCTGCTGTCGAAACATCTGAGCCTATTTTATCATGGGGCATTGTGCCAATGGTCTCACCGCTGTCACTGGTCCTTGATACTGGCCTGCCCCTGGTGCTGGCAGAGCCGGATACTGTTGTACTGGTCCTCCTGACCTCGAATTTATAGGACAGGTGAAAACTCGATGATCTGGACTTCCACATATCAAACACTGTCCGTTCAATGCCCGATACACACCTCTAGTGTGCCCTGCCTTCCCACAATAAGTACAGCCCATTGGGGGTTGCTGGTTCTTCCTCTGCTGCTGCTGCTGCTATCTTGCTGGGGGTACTGGCCCTCGCATTGCCACATCGTGAATGCAAACGCCAGGAGATGGTGTTGTTATTCGGGGCGCTACTCCCCCTTCTCATTCAATCTGATTATGAGATCTCTTCTGACCTCCAGTCCTTGCTGTGATCCTCTGGATAGTGATCTCATGCCTTCGGGTTGCCGTCAACACCTCATCAAAGGTCTGGTAGTTGTGCCCCTCTATTAATTGTAAGAGTTCAAGATGGAACCCTTGCTGAAATCTCATAGCCCTCTGGCTCTCCGTTGCTACCATCTCTGGGGCAAACCTACTCAATCTGCAGAACTCTGCGGCATAAGCATCTACTGTCTTGCCAGCCTGCTTGAGGTTGATAAATTTTTGCTGTAGCTCAAACTACACCACAACTCTATAGTACTTCATCTTGAATCTCACAGTAAAATCATCCTAAGCTATAGGACGTCTGATGCCCACTTCTTCTGATTTCCACCAATCACGTACGAGGTCCTGAAGTAACAACTTCACTTGATCCACACGTTCTTCTGCTGGTACCTTAGCTGCTGTCAGAATAACCTCAATATCTTTAAGCCAAACATCTGCTGAAATGGCATCTTTCGTACCTTCGAAACGATAGGGGTTGTACTTGCAAAATTTGGTTGACGCTCCTGAATCAGTCCTCACTCCTCTTTCCAAAGCCGTTTATAATCCTTGGTTGAACAACACATTCTGCTCTTGTAGCTGAGTGTGCATGCGCTGCTGGGCCAACATCTGATGTTGCTGCGCCATCATCCTCCTCATGATCTCCAGAAGGGTTGGTGTGTCTACTTCCATAGGGGTAGGTAGAACTGTTGGTGGTGTTGGAACCTTCGGATACTGCGGTCCAGTTGTTTGTTCTACTATCAACTCTTTTTAGATGGTCTCTTGAGGTAGCACCGGCCCTTGTTGCTGACCAACATGATCAGGTTGTTCATGCTACCCTTGTTGTCCTTGTTGTTGCTGTCCAGCTCTGAGAGATGCGGACGAGGTACCCCTAAGAAAAGGGATAAGAGAATAACCAAATGATCGGACAGGAAAGATCAAATGAAGTCAAAGGATACCGAAATGTCAAGCTCGAGTCGAGAGTAACGAATTATTAGATCAAGAAGAAATATGTGTGATTGAAACATCCTATATATTAAAATACCCCACAAGTCTGAAATCAGACCTGCATGGGCCACCACTAAAACCTTGTCACGCCCCAGAACCAGAATACCGGAGAGCGGGAGAGTGACTCAGCCAACTACGTATTACGGGTAGATGAATACTGTATAATATGATCAATGCTGTCTAAAAGACGAGGGGGTGCATACTATATGAAATTCTCACTAGGGTTACACAACATCTATTGTCTCAATCATTCAGACAAGAAGCAATAATAGAGAACATATAAGATAAAGCAGTAAAGCGTCCCAAACGTTCAGTCAAAATATTCTTGAGATCTGGCTTTACAAAACATAGCCAGATGATATAGCAAGGTATACACAATTGTTATCAGCTACAGTCTGACTTAGTTATAATTATGCAAAAGCAAGTGCAAGATAATCCGACTAACATTTCGGTGCCAATCGGCAAAATATAAAGTAAGTAGCAAAACGAGCAGGGAAGCAAGAAACCCACTCGTGTTCTCCTGCGATCATCCCTTTAGTATTGACCATCTTGAAGGTAGAAGTAAGCTGAGTCCTCGGGGACTGGCTCTAAATCTGGCCATGCAAAACCAGAGAGGTTAGACCTATAATAGCAAGTACCACAAGGGAGCACGACATGAGAATTAGAACCAGTGATAAGAGTTAAGAATATAATAATAAGTCTCTGCTTGCTACTGGGATTCATACAACATCCCGACACTTCAAACCAACTTTCCAACCAAACAAGGACAGAAGTTGACCCGTCATGTCCTGACATTCTGATCATCTCAGTAGTTAACAGAGTAGGTACAGTACACAAACAAATCAATTTAAACGGCCATACAACTACTATGGCTTGCTACTATAAGTTCCAAATTGTCTTAAAAAATGCAATCAGGATTCCTCAGTTCTTACTATGTGCAAGCAAGGCTAGTCTATCCAAAATCAATTACGCCAATCATGAATTAGACGAGTCCCAGCGGGACGTCCGTCATTAATATACAATAAATAATATAAACAGATACCGTTCCCTGCTCATGTGGCAGATTTACAGTATCTGTGGGAACCAGCCGGCATGTCGGGACACCAATTGCCCCAGGATGGCTGCCATGTAAGAACTCGGGAATCCATTCTCTCTCCATGCAATCGTTATTTTATTTAACTTAATAGTCTCTATGTTGATTGAAATCCTATGCCGTGGATCATGGTCATTCAGAATGAGTATTTTTGTACAAAGTACGATATGCACAACTCTACAACGATGCCCGTGCGGTTAGGTTGTAGGTCTTACATAGCGTAATGCAACAATCAGACCTAGCCACGGAATAATTATGCCTTGACTGTAAATTACACATGCTGCTTCTGTAGAAAATCAGTTGAAGTCTGCACGTGTCCATATGCCAATGTTCGGGATCGGCTAGTCGATTGCAATAGTTCATGTTAATATGAACATGTCTCATTCAATTCAATAAGATGACTAGCCACTCTTCTAGTTCCAACTAGGAACGCATGATCAATCATTAGTCAAAGTAACAGTCGAGGTTAATTCATGAGAAGGCATGAAAGTCAAACTAGTATTAAGCATGGTCGAGTCTATAACTTGTATAAAATAGTTGGTAATATATTATTGAAGCCAAGGAAAAGATCTACTACTTTTATGTTATGCGTTTTTCAAGATTCTAACTACAAAACAACTTAAACAGGCAAAAACAGTAAAATAGAGCAATTCCGGCGTATGGGATTCCTGCACAATCCGCGCATGAGAATTCCTGCACAATCCGTGCATGGAAATTCTTGCACAATCTGCGTATGGAAATTCCTGAACAATCTGTGCATAGGAATTCCTGCACAATCCGCGTATGGGAATTCCTGCACATTTGCGCATGGGAATTCCTGCACAATTCGTGCATGGGAATTCCTGCACATCCGCGCATGGGAATTCCTGCACATCCGTGCATAGGAATTCCTACACAATTCGTGCATTATAATTCCTGCACATCCGTATATGGGAAACTTACGTTGCGTCTTCAGTACATGTGCGTAAGGAACCTACGCTCATGACACGCTCGGAGTCAAGGGATGCATTACCGGGACTTCATAGCACATGGCCTCTCGGTGCATGGCCTCTCAGCGTATGGCCTCCCGGGCGCATGGGGGTCATCGTCCCAAACAGCAAGTTCAGCGATGAAAGTTCTGAAAACTTGCCATGGCCATGACGTCCTCAAAACAAGTCAAAATCTAACTTTTCAAATGCCAAACTTTGGTAGAATTGAATTCTCTACAACATGGAACCACTTATTTTTTAAAACAACAAAGTTTGATAGATCAAAACCACAAAATCCATAAAAAACAAAACTTAAAACTTAGATCTACACCCAACCATCCATGGAAATTAAGAACTTTGAGACCTAAACTTGTAGAGGAAGAGAAGATAAACAACATAGACTAAAAATAAATAGGGATGCATGAAATCCCTTATGGTGTGCAAGATGAACTTGCCTCTCCAAATGGGTGGGTGGAAGAGTAATGGAGGAATAAGAAGAGTAAATGAGAAAGAAGAAGTAATGAAGAGAGAGAAAAGATTGAGGCTTTAAATAAAGATGATGATGGGTTGGTCGGGTTCATGTTGAACCACCCAAATCCGGAAATAAACCAACCCAAGCCGAGCCCAGAAGCAAAGCTAAGCAGAAAATAAAATACAGCAAAAATAATTAGCACAAAATTAAAGGAATTAAATATAGAACAAATTTATGATAAATATTAAATAAATACATTCAAGTAGTACACGTATTAAAATACGTATTCTGGGAACGGGGAGTGACAGTTGTTACTAAACCTTCCACCATACTAATCAGATACGGCCGATACATATCCGATACCTATCGGATATGGCCGATACCGAATAGATAAGGCCAATACGAATCCTAGCTATACGGCTGATACATATCAAATAGAAAAATACCAATTCGCTAAGGACAATACCATCCGATACGGCCTATACCAAACCGATATACCGATGCTAGCTAATCCGCTATGATCGATACTAAGTACATACGGTCGAGGAGGTGGATCCGCTATCGATACCGATACCGATTCTGATATAGATACCGATAACGATACCGATTCTGATACAGATACCGATACCGATATAGATATTGATAGTCCGATACTGATACTGATAGTCCGATATCGATACGATACTGATACCGATTCTGATACAGATACCGATACCGATTCTGATACCGATACCAGCTCGTCGCCGATAGTCCGATACCGATAGGTATAGTCCGATACCGATACCAATACTGATACCGATACCGATTCTGACACCGATATCGATACCAATAGTCCTATACCGATACACATAAACCTATCTATCATTAGTAGCCATACTCCTCTAAATACTCCTCCTTACTAGGATACAGTAGTAACCATATACCCCTCTACACACTAGCTAGTAGTCATACTCCTCTGCATACTCCTATACACTAGGATACACTAGTAGCCACCAACGATCGAAATCTTTTTACTTCTAGGATACTCTATACACTCTTGATAGGATACACTAGTAGCCATACTCCTCTACACTAGGGGTGAGCATTATTCGATTTTAAAAAAAAAATTGGTTCGGTTTCGGTTTTGAATATACTAAATTTTCTTATTCGATTTCGGTTTCGGTCCAAAGTTTATATATATATATATATATATATATATATATATATATATATATACTGTATCGTTTAAAGTATCGGCCGATACCTATCCGATACGGCCGATATCGATACGATTTGGCATGTCCTGATCCGATAACGACCGATACCCGATACTGACCGATACCGACGTTGGGGATCAGTCACCTTCATTTTCTGTTATACGTATTTCCGGTATACGTGTACGAAATTCTGATCCGTACCATGACTTGTCATTTGCTAGCTAATCTTGGTTTAATCTTGTTTAGATTCATCATGGCATGTATTGGCTTGGTTTGGTTTATTTTGGCTTAAGTTGGTTAGACCCTCCTTGGTTCATTATGATAAACCATCCTTTATAACTCACCAACCCTTTCTCTCACTTTATTATTTCTTCTTCTTCTTCATTTACTCCTTTTCACCTACACCCAAGAGCCCTAGGCAAGTGCAACTTGCTTCATGATGGATCTCAAGTTTTATTGTTCCATTCTCTTCTTTACATGATTATAAGCCTCTTTAGAACTTGGAGTTTTTGATTTTTATGGATAGATTCTTCTAGATCTATATTGTAACTTTGGAATTTTATGAGTTCATGGAGTTTTCTTGGTTTTGATCTACTAAAACTTGTTATTTTCGAAAACTAATAGTTTCATGAGCATGAGCACGAATTTTCTATGAATTTTGTTTTTGATACACCTCATTTCGAGTTAAAATAAAGTTTTTATGGCCAAAATAAGTTTTCTAAATTTTTCATGTCGGCTGAAGAATGTAGTGCTGACGTAAATATAAATTTTACGCAGGGAACCCTGTTCATAAGTATTTTATGCAGGATTGTATCCTGAATGTAGATTTTACGCAGGGAACCCTGTTCATGCGTATTTTATGCGGGATTGTATCCTGAATGTAAATTTTACGCAGGGAACCCTGTTCATGTGTATTTATGCAGGATTGTATCCTGAATGTAATTTTTACGCTGGAACCCTTCTCTTTTGCGTATTTTACGCAAAATTGAATTTTTGGTGTAAAAAGTGCACAAAATGACTGTTTTTGCCAAGTTTAGCTATTTTCTAGCCAGAATTTCAAAAAACTTAAAACATGAAAGTTTTAGATCTTTGTCTTTCCTTTCCGAATATCTTTAGAGAACCTCATTTAGAGTTCGTATGTGGAAGTTATGCCTATTTTTCTGAGATGTGTTGAACCTTAGATTTTGGGGGATACCATTAGATCTTGTGTTTTCATGCGTTGAGCTATGACTTTATATGAACTAGACCTTGTGATAAATGACTCTCCAACTGTGTGCATAACATAGGCTTCTTGTTACCAATGATAATGATTCATAAGGAAGTTATGTTCAGTTTTACGCCAACGATGTTATGTTCCGATTTTACGCCGGGCCAACCCTGCGTATCACGCGGAGTGTTGTGAGATGTTCTTCGCGTAAACTCTTTTATAAGAGTCCTTCTCATATTGCCTTAAGGGAGCTCTTGTGTTCTAATTTTACGCCTGAACATTTCTGCTTACTTTCTTGAATATTGAGAATTGTTGTGTTATGACAACCCATGCATGTTTCTCCTAGTTCTTGTATATATGCTTATGATCTCACATGTGTCCTGTACTTGGCCTAACTTGTGACGACCCCACTTGATAACTTGTTAATATGGAGCATAATGGCCTTGAGCATGGTATGACTTGATAACATGAACATGAAGTGATCATCCTCGATAGTGGCCCGTCGTGGTGCACCCTTGACAAGCACTTGGCATGATAACTCTAACAGTGACCCGTCGTGGTGCACACTTGACAAGTAATAAGTAAACATGACATGTACAAGCTTAATAGTGGCCCGGGATGGCGCACTCCTGACAACGTACAAGTAATCTTGACAAGTAATATGTAACTCTCGTCTTGACACCGTAGGTGATTTCTCTGATTGTCTCTATACAAGTTATATGTCCGTCTTGCATCATGTCTAGGACATGAATCCTTGATTTCTACGGTCAGGGATTCATACTGAATTGGACTAAGATAATGACTAG